>JAVJIF010021363.1:0-52849 GCA_038442645.1 Agave tequilana
TATAAGCAAGATATCATTCCGGCATCCATCACTTCCTCCCATACCCATACATGTTGTAGTTTATTAAGGATTATCAGTTTACGGGAAATGAGTGAACATGACAGGGCTAGCCCTACAGACTCAAGAGGTGGCCCCCATGGGTCTCAAGAGGTGGCCCCACCGTGTGGTGTGGCGCTTTGTTCCATAAATTAAGGTAGGGTTCCCGTAAATAAGATAATCATAAGGTCAAGTGTATCATGCTTGGTTTAAGGGATAGCATGACAAGGTGGTGATGTATAGCAAGCAATAAAACATAACAATAAATGCATATAGGCCGGGTTAATCAAGACATAAATATATATAGGCCGGGTCGGTCATGACATAACAATAGGGTCTAACAAGGTAGTGGCATGCTAGTTGGTCAAGTGATCATATGCTAGGTGTTGTGTGATATACATGTGTTAAAAGATAATAGGAAACTAACAAAGCTGTGTTAAGATAAGGCAAGTGGGATCATAGAACTATTTAGGGTTCAACGACCTCGAAGGGTCTGCCACGCATGCTATGGAGTAGGGAAGTAATAATACCGACAAGGTGCATGTACAAGAATAAAACGAGTAATGAAGTGGTCACGCATAGGTATGATAAGATGTATCAAATTACAAGTCCTAACATGTGGGTACATGATAACCATACATGAAGTATAAGTGTCGGGTGACTAGGGTGATATACTACGAGTAATAGGTCCTAAACACAAGGAGCATCCACATGATCTAAGTATAAGATAACCATGACATGTAGTACAATTATGAAGTATAAAACAAGATTAATATAGTATACATGTATTAGGGTAGGGTCGAAAATCAAAAAGGAGAAGAGTCTGAAATCTGCCCCAGAATTTGGCCTAACGGTCGACCACGGTCGACTGCCGGTCGACTGGGGGGGGTTGAACTAGCGGTCGAGTCCCGGTCGACTGCCAGTCGACCGTACGGGAGCCGTGAGCTCCAGGTTTTGGCCGGTAGACTGCCGGTCGACTGGTCCACTTAAAATCCTAAGGCCGGTCGAGTGGCGGTCGACTGCCGGTCGACCGTCAGCTCAAAACCGTGCACTCTGTGCACATCGGTAGAGTGATCGGTCGACTGCCGGTCGACCGATCCTCTGGAATAACCTGCTGTTAAGGCAGAAAATCTGATTTGGTGGGTTTGTTCTAATGGTCTAAAGATTGGATTTTTATTGCATGGGGGGACCTGATCTAACAATACAAGTACACTAAAGATGGATTGGTCTTGGTGATTAGAAGATTTCACATGAAAAGATTGGATTTTAGTTTAGGTGACCTAAAAATAGGATTTTTAGTGTGCAAGTGTGCATGGATCTCTACCCTAAGCATAATGTGTGTTAACTAGGTCTTGGTGAGAAATAAACTCACTTGGATGGGTTAGATTTGGAGTTAGGTCCAAGGAAGGAGATGATTGCTTCACTCCACACTTGTAGTTGAAGCTTGAGGTTGAAGAACTCCCCTTGGTGATGCCTTGATGAAACCTTGGTTGAAGGTGGAGGTCCCTTGATGAAGCCCTTGTGATCTAGTGGTGGTTGTGAAGAGATTGGGTTAATTGGGGCTAGGGTTGGCTTGGGGAAGAAGAAGATGAGGGAGGAGTTCTCTTGGTGAAGAAATGAGAAAAAAGGGGAAGTTTGTAAATGTAGAGAATATATAGTTTGGGATTTATGTAAAGGGAGTGGGATTTAGATGGAAGTGGAGGGTTTTCTTGCAAAATTGTGGGGGTGAGGTGACCCTCACTTGGCCACATGGCCGGCTGTGGTTGAGAGAGAGAGTGAGTGGGGGTAGGTAAGAGTTGAGTGGGAAATGAGGTGGCAAGTGAAGTGGAAAAAGGAATTATGCAATAATTGGAAAAATGCCCGAAATTCGAGTATCTCAGAATGATCTGAAATTTAACCAAAATCAAGAATAATATAAAAGACCAATAGTGAAATCCGTTCGAAGAAATACTGTATAGATTTAAAGTTAAAAATCCCGGAATCTGAGATTTACCGACTCCGAAAGAATTCCACAAAATCATAAAATCCTCAGAAAAAGAATATAGATAGAAAATATGATCCCGAGAAATAAAGTCTAAAGAATCATCATGAAATTCCAAACAGTTTGGAAACTAAAAATACTGGAATCAGTCTCCTACCGACTCCAGCGGAAAATCCATAAATTCGTAAAATCTTCAGAAAAAGTATATAAGTAAGAAATAAGATTCTAAGCAATAAAGTCTAAAGGACTATCATGAAATTCTAAACAGTTCGAGAATTAAAAATCCGGGAATCGGTCAGCGACACTGGCCGACACCGGTCTTGAAGAAATCCAATTTGATCCGAGAAAAAATCCAGAAAATCACAGAAAATCTAATATATTGAAAATGATATTTGGAACTGAAATCGGTCAAATCAGAATACCAGAAAGACCAAATTGAATAATATACTAGGATCGGGTCTTCGGTTCAGATCAGGCCTGACTCCGAATCCGGGGATCCAGATCCAAAACAAATAATCGTACAAATAATTCATAATACAAAATAAATACAGGAGGTAAATCAAAAATATACGATCGGAAAATCTGAATACGCAACTAAGTACGTATTCCGGAACGGGGTATTACAGTTTCCTACCCAACACCATATCTAAAATGCTTTGGACTCATTAAGGCTTAAAAACGATCCTTTCACATGGTAGGATACATGCATGCAAGTTTTACTTAATTTTTGAACTAGATATCTTATTATTAGTAGCATGAACCTTAAACTAATAACTTTGTAGGGAGAGAGGAGATAGAGGAGATGGAGGAAGTTAGCACAGAGATCGAAAATCAAAAGAGCGAGAAACGGAGCATTGAGCAGGCCAGATTGTGCTCCCGGTCGGCCTCCCGGTCAACCATGGAAGAAACCGGTTGACCGCCCGGTCGACCGGTGTGCACAAACGTGCACAGGATCATCACGGTCGACGGTCGGTTGCCCGGTCGACCGTGGAAGAGAGCAGTCGACCGGCCCGGTCGACCGACTGACAGACCTTAGCTCTCGGTTGGGCCCGGTCGACCGGCGCGGTCGACCGTGGCATGGGTCGGTCGATCGGCCGGTCGACCGACAGACGCGTTTTTGCTTTCCTTTTGGGATCGGATTCCTTTTCTGGATGAGATCGAATTCAATCTGGGTTTCCTTAAATCTAGGGACTCTGTGGTTATAAATAAGGGCTAGAGCCCTCATGTACTGTATCTCTAAAAGTTCCCTCAAGTATCCCTCTTGTATTAGTTTGTATTGATTGTTGAATCAATAAAATCTCTCTCCCTTACCCGAGGACGTAGGCACGTTGTCGAACCTCGTTAAATACTGTGTTGATTTCTTTTCTCTATTATTCCTCTGTTCTTGTCGTGTTGGTTACATCTCCGGCTACATCTATCTCCCGCCTGGTTGGTGGATTCCTCAGAGAGGTTGTTGTCCTGTGCACAACAAACTTGATATAAATGGTAAATATACATAAGACTTACAACGATTTGAGACCCATTCCAGCATAAGTGCTTTCAACTAATTTCTTTTTAAAGCCTTTAGTTAGAGGATCCACAACATTCTCTGAAGATCAGACATCAATTACTGAGATGACTTCGTGATAGATAAGCTCATCCAATTTCGAACGAATGGTTCATTTCTTTCCATTGAATAACGAGTTTATTCCATAGCACTTGTTGCTTGATTATCACAATAGATAGCAATTGTACCTCAATTCTTTCAACAAAAAGTCTCAGAGAAAGCAACTGAGTCACTCAGCCTCATCTCCTGCAGCAGTAAATGCAAAGAACTCAGATTCCATTAATGATTATGCAATTAAAGTTTGCTTCTTAGACTTTCATGAAATAGTAGCTCCACCCATGGTGAAGACAAAGCCTCCAGTGGATCTACACTCATCTAATTTTCGGCACCAGCTTGCATCTGAGAAGCCTTTGATCACAACTGGATATCCGGTATAGAGCTAAGTTAGATTCAAAGTTCCCTTCAAGTACCTCATAATCTCTGAACAACATCCCAATGAGACTTTCCAGGATTGCTTGTAAATCTGCTAAGCATTCCAACAGAGAATGCTATGTCTGGCCATGTGCAGCTCATTGCATACATGAGACTATCAATAATTTTTGAGTACTCTAGCTGTCCTACTAGTCTTCCAATGTTGGGTCAAAACTTCTTATTGTAATCATATGGTACAGACAACTCTAGCAGGTCGAAGTAGCCATACTTCTTCAGCATGTTCTCTATGTAATGGGATTGAGATAATCCAATTCCATCTTTTGTATATAGGATTTTGACTGCGAGAATCACGTCCGCAGTCCCAAGGTCCTTCATGCTGAACTAGGCCGATAGAAATTTCATGGTAGATTTCACATTTCCAAGTCGGTCTTAATGATGAGCATGTCATCTACTTAAGGGCAGATTACTACTACCTTTCTTTTAGCAACCTTGATGCGTAGGCACTTGTCAGATTCACTGACTCGGCTCCCATTACTATGAACTATCCTGTCAAATTTCTCATACTAGAGTTTTGAAGCTTGCTTAAGACTATATAAAGATTTTGTTAGCTTGCATTCGTTGTCTATAGGATCATCAAATCCTTCTGGCTTTCCATATAAATTTTTTTAGTGAAATCTCCATTTAGAAAAGTTGTCTTCACATCCATCTGGTGAATGATGAGCTTCTTAATGGCCGCCCATGCAATCAGCACTCTGATGGTAGAAATTCTGTAAACTAGTGCATAAATATCGAAGAAGTCAATACCTTCTTTCTGAGAGAAACTTTTTGCTACCAGTCTTGCCTTGTACTTTTCTATAGCACCATCAGGTCGCATCTTTCTTTTGAAGATCCACTCGCACCTGATAGGCTTTGAGCCATCTGGCACATCCACCAATTCTTAGGTGTGATTCTAGATCAAAGAGTCCATTTCGTCATTTATGACTTCCTTCCATAGAATAGCATATTTGGACTATGTTGCTTCTTTGAAAGTTAGTGGATCTTCTTCTACATTGTAGGTGATAAAGTCATTTCCAAAATCCTTCTGCTTTCTGATGCGTTTAGAAGGTGCCTCTATAACTTCTAGAGCTTCTTCTTCAGCATCAATACCTTCTGCTTCTGGAAAGATTGACTCATCTGTGCGATAGATTTTTCAGTATTTTTAGATATATTTTTGAGTGATAAGCCTTTATCTTTGATGAACTTATCCTCAAAGAACTCCGCGTCTCGAGCTGTGATGATAGAGTTGGTGCCAAGAATCAGAAATCTGCAAATATCACTCTCTTTAGCAAAATCAAGAAACACACACCTGTTGTCCTTAGGACCAAACTTTGGCCTCTTGATATCTGGTATCCGAATATAGGCAAGACACTCCCACACTTTGAGGTTGTTTAGGGATGTTTGATATCCCAACCATTGCTAATGTGGAGTAATATCGAATTTAGAATAAGGTACCCAATTCAGGATCCAGTTAGCCATTAGCAATGTCTCTCCCCAATAGCAGGTAGGTAAACTGGATGTAATCAACATCGAGTTCACCATCTCAGTGAGTGTATGATTCTTCCTTTCTGCAATTCCATTGGATTATGGGGGAGTAAGAAGCACTCGTCTCTGTAATAATGTCATGCTTCTTGAGATATTCTTCAGCTTTCGACCGGTACTCACCACCTCTATCGCTTCTAAGCTTCTATACTGGACGCTCAAGTTGCTTCTCCACTTGAGTCCAGAACTCGATGAACTTGCTAAAGGCTTCATCTTTTGACTTCAACAAGTACACATGGTAGAAGCAAGAATGGTCATCGATGAAGGTGATGAAGTATTTCATGTCACCTCTAGTCATGAAGGTCTTGAAGTCGCAGGTGTCCGAATGAATCAGGTCCAACTAATTTATACTCTTTGTAACAGTTGAAAAAGGTTTCCTAGTAATCTTGGCTTATATGCAGACTTCACATTTTTCAGGCTTATTACCCCCACAGTTTTGAAGTAAGTCTAACTTCTTCATATTTAACATTTTCCTATAGTTTACATGATCTAACCTGTTGTGCCATAGAGTAGAGCAGTACTCGGAAGTAGAGATTTCATCGATAATTATAGTGGGTACTGTGGTACTTATCTTGTTCAGTCATCAATGCGGTAAGCATTGCCAAAGTACATCTTCTTGTAAGATAATACAACCTTTTCACTTTGAAAAACAAACCTCATTCCAGCATCACACAACATGGTCCCAGAAACTAGATTCTTGAAAATTTATGGGACATGTTTCACACTCTTCAATGTGAGAGTCTTCCCTGAAGTAAGGGTCAACACCACGGTCCTGGTTCCAAGCACAACAATAGTGGAACAATCAGCCATTGGCACGTTCTCCTTTGCAGCAACATAAGTTGAGAATATATTTGTTGGAGCAGACATAACATGTAGCACATGTATCTAGCCACCAATCAGAGTTGTTGGAGGGAGATGTCACCTAAAAGAGCATAGCAACAATGTTGTCAACCTGTTTGACATTGTGAGCCTCCTCCTTTTCTTTCTTCTTTGGTACTTTACAGGCCTGAGCAAAGTGGCCTTGTTTGCCATAGTTGGAGGAGTACCTGCTAGTTTTCTTGAACTCTTTCTTCTGTACGTTTAGGTTCTTCAGATTCTGGTTCTTCTTCTTGAAAAAATCTTTGTCGGACTTGAAAGTCGCCATATTAGCAGACGCCTTCTGCTTGGCAAGTAAATCGTTCTTTGCTCGAGCGCTGATCTCGTCCTCAATCCGAATGAACATCTTCAGGTCAGAAGTGACACCTACTTCTTCCTTCTACGAATGTCAGTAGAGAATGACATACATGATGGAGGAAGCTTGTTGACGATGGGACCGGCGATGAAGGTGATGCAAAGGGTGATCTTCTCATCCTTTAGTTTCATTACAAGTTTTTCAAGATCCTTGACCTGAGGCGTAACTTCACTATCATGATCAAACTTGAAATCTAAAAACTTATCATTGGATCCTGATACTATTGGAGTAGATTGCCTGAAGCTGGAGAATTTTGACGGATCAAACTTCAATGCTTAGCGTCGCAAAATAATTATCAATCACTAGAGAAGCTCAAAGAGTTACCAACTCTTAATGAGTGATTCCAGAGTCTTGTGCTCGGATTTAATATAAAAAGTCCATATGTCTTGACTGCATTAATCATACCTAGCCCATGTCCAATTAGGCTATATTTCCATATTGTTTTCACCCATTTGAGCAATAAAGAACATTGCTCCGTTTCAAATGGCAAAATTTTCTTGATGAATGAATTGGAAAAGAGAAGGAAACATATATTAGTGTAAGACTTGAGAATAATTGCTTAAAGATTGCGATAAAGTAAATCTCTAGCTACTATTATAACTAGAGATCTGTGCTGTAGTCAGCTATGACAACCGCTCTTTTTATTTTTTCCCCTAATTTCACACGTGTGGGACTCACAACAAACACATCACATTCATTAAGGACCTGTTTGATTTGCTGCAAGCGAGAAAAAATAGTGTAAGTGAGAAATGAAGAGGAGAAAATGAGAAAAATTTAGAAATCGAACATGAACATTACCCCAAATACAAGTAGAACTCTGTAACCCATCTAAAAACTTGAGCCCAGTGGCTAAGAAAATGGTAGGTCCCAGCCTTGCCATTGATATCTCTCTCCCCCTCTGGCATGCGAGAAATTTGATGAAAGGAGGCTATTTGTGGGGCCCTTTACAGAACAAGTTTCCTCTCAACTCACTCTCTCTCTCTCTCACACGCGCACACATTGACAAGATGTCACTTTCTAAATACATTATTTGCAAATAATAAAAATATTTTATTCATATTTAATATCATATGATTTTTAGATCCAAATCTGAATATGTGCACCTTTAATTTAGAACCAAATTATATTTTAAATTCACTCTCTTATAAGAATTATTCAATAGCATGAACAATATGTACCAATTAATATTTGTAAATTAAAAACTTTCTCTTTGGACGATTCAAAAGAAATATTTATACTACAAATACATACACTAAATATTTAGAAACCTACCAAAAATGCAACCATTTAGAATGTTATTTCACATATATATTCTTTTGTGTAAACACATACTCCATAACCATACCTTTAAAATTAATAATCAAATGCAGAATACTAAACGAATTAGGTTGAATTATGAGAAGTCCCCATTCTCGCCAACCTATAATATTCATTCGGGATAAATAAATAAACAAAAATCAAGTTATATAACCAATTCAAATATATATATATATATATATATATATATATATATATATATTATATATATATATAATATATTATATATATATAATATATATATTGTGTGTGTGTGTGTGGTGTTTTGGAGGTTTGGAATTAAATATCTACACATTTTGCAAGATAATTTTATAATATATCCATTTGCTTCATTTTGTTTTGTATCTACAAACCTAAATTTTTACTACATACACATGCAACTAAATTCATAAGATCTTTTTGTGCTTTATTTTTAAAAGATCATATTTATTTGATCACTAAAATATTCTCAATAATAAAGTTGGTAATTCAATATTCTACAACATGTTCAACTATGCTTAGATCACATTGTTAGACTTATTATGTTTTAAAGTCTAATTTATTTTGGGCCTAATCAAGTCAATTGGATATTTGCACCCGCCCACTTGACCCATGTTGTTTGACCCAATAAAGAATTGATCAAGCCTAAATGTTTTGGGTCTTGACAAGTTTTCAATTACACTTAATCATGAGTGTAATTAAATTAAAATGTGGGACTCATCTACACGTGTGGAACTCGTGTTATCAATCAAGGGCCTCGATATATGATGAGTTGAACTAGAATTTCTTGATGCTATATATATCATAAGTAGGTTCCCTCTCCGCCACAATGACCTAGTCTCTCTCTTGGAGACCTCTCATCTCCTCTAAGGAGGATAAAGAAGAGAACTTGGTGACTGGAGAGAAGAATCCTCTCCCTCAACTACGGCGTCTTCGAGATCATGCAACCTTCGGCATCCCTTTCGTGATAGAATCAGGTATGCCTAAAACCCTCCTTCCCTTTGATCATGATAAAGAGGTTATGCATGTATGAGATCTTATTTGAAATAATTATCAGAATTAACAATTGGTATCAGAATCTCCTCTTTATCGGATCATCGGGATCTACAGAAATTTTTGATCTCGATTTTTTTAAAATTACAGTAGATCTCTTTATTTAATTCAATAAAGAATTACTTTCTTGTGTCTCAAATAATTGAATTAAATTGAGATGATTAAATCAAATTATGTATATATTTTTTCAGAATTTTTCCTGTGTGTTATTATTTTTTTAATTCTATTTTTTAAACTAAAAAAAATCACATAGCCTGCATGCATGCAGGCAAACGGGCGGCCATGGTAAAGAAAGAACAAAAATGCTATTTGGCTCCCCTTCTTGGCTCCCTCATGGGCTCCTAACCTGACGTGTTGTGCCACGTCAGGCCTCAAGGCAAGTCAAATAAAGTGGCTCAGATTAGTCGGTTGGAAGAATGAGACCCGAGGTACCCTTATTTTGGGCTCAGATCGAAAATCCCATCATTCTCTCTCTCGCATGTGCCATAGCTCTCTCCCCCAAATTCTCCTCTCCCCCCAAATTCGCCCCATCTCATGCCCTCGCCGGCGACCGACCCTTAACCTCCCTAATCTAAACCCCCCAATCTCAGCCTCTCTCCCCAATTGCTATCGTCGATCCTCTACAGGTAACCGCGTCACCCGATCCTTCGTCGATCTCGACATAGCTGCCGTTGCGCCACCCGATCTCTCTAAGCCCCTAACATCTCTTCATTGCCCTAAAAGATCGGAGCGCCACCACAAACTCCATCGCCATCCTCCGCCATCAACAAACATTCCCCCCCCCCGCTGGATCTCGACCGAGTCATACCTTAAAGCTCATCATCGCAATCACAAATACTGAGATATATCCTTTTAGCGTTTGATTGTTTTTTGTTTTGGGATTTGGCAAAATGATATTATCATAAGTGGTTATAAACTAACTAACCACTGTATAGGTATATAATCAAAAAAAATTGCAATTATTGACCTGGTTTGATTAGTGGGAGGATTCTATCACTTGACATTGTTTTATGTCATTTATTATAAGACATTATTTTAATATTCAAGATTAGGACTAGGATTTCATTTATGCAGTTTGTTAATGAGAGCGAAATATTTAGAGCAGCCACAAAATGAAATTTTCTAAATATGCAAAGGCTTATTAAACTCAGTAATGTGAACACCATGAATTACAATTTGTGAACATATCATTTTATTATTTTAGGCTCTTTCATATATGAATAACAACCTATTACATACGTCCGTATGAGTTGAATATGAATTATTGCATTTGTTGTTGTATCCTTTTTACAGTGTATGTTTTATTTGATTTTAACTCTACAAAGATTAATACTCAGTTATGTTATTTGTAAATACAGTATAACAGATATTGAAGATTTGGAGAATTTAGAAGAAGTTAAAGACCTGACTATTTGGTCTATTGATAAGAATGATGAATTTGATCAGCAGATTGAGCCCAAAGTTAGGATGAAATTTAATAGAATAGAAGAGTTGTATGAGTTTTACAGAAATATGCAAAAGCATATAGATTTCCAATTAGAAAAAAATCCGCAAAGAAGAATGTTGAGGGAATTGTTAGCAGTGTAACTATGGCATGTTCTCGAGGTGGCAAACATGGAAATACATCTCAAAATCCATTAAGACCTCAAGCGAACTACAGAATTAGATGTACTGCTTACTTAACAGCATGGTTAAATCTATATGAAAAATGGCAAATATCTGTGGTTGTTCCTGATCATAATCATAAGATGAGCCTGACCAAAAGTCGTTTCTTTCGTTGCAATCGAAGAATAAATACACATGTAAGACATCAAATCAATCTTAATGACCAAGCAGGAATTCGGATGAACAAAAATTTTGGCTCACTAGTACATGAATATGGCGGATATGAGCATATATCATGTGATGAAAAGGATTGCAGAAATTTAGTTGAGGAATCAAGGCGTCTGCGACTTGGGGAAGGAGATGCTTCAGCGATTATGAGATATTTTTCGATGATGGTTGCAGAAAACTCAGGTTTCTTTTTTGACATTCAGTTGGATGATGAGGATCATTTGAAAAATATATTTTGAGCAGATGGTAGGAGTAGAGAAGCTTATAAGGAGTTTGGTGAGGTTGTCACTTTCGATACTACCTACTTAACAAACAAATATGATATGCCGTTTGCTCTATTTGTTGGCGTTAATCATCATGGGCATTCAATATTACTTGGATGTGGGCTGATTTCAAAGAAGACACAAAGACTTTTGTTTGGCTATTCAGTAAGTGGCTTAAATGCATGGATGGATGTGCTCCGCATGGGATAATAACTGACCAAGATAGAGCTTTGAAAAATGCAATTCAAATTGTATTCCCAATCACTGGCACAGATGGTGTTTGTGGCATATAATGAAAAAGCTATCAGAAAAGTTAGGAAGGTACACTCAATATGAACACATCAGTTCTACCATGAAAAGAGCGGTGTATGATACACAGAGTACAGATGAGTTTGAAAATCATTGGAATGAAATGATAGACACATATGCATTAGAGAATTGTGAATGGCAGAGTGAATTGTACAAGGAGAGAAAGCGATGGGTACCATGCTATGTCAAAAATAATTTTTGGGCGGGAATGTCAACTACTCAGCGGAGTGAAAGTATGAATGCATTTTTTGATGGATATGTCCACACAAAACAAGTTTAAAGCAGTTTGTTGAGCAGTATGAAAATGCATTAAGAAACAAGGTGGAAAAGGAAACACGAGCCGATGCTGACTCATTTTCAAAACAAATACCTACTGCAACTAATTATATGATGGAACAAAAGTCTACACTTTATCGAAATTTAAGGAATTTCAAGCTGAATTAACTGGGAAGATATATTGTGAAATAGTAAACTATCGGGAGGAGGCAGGGGTGAATTAGTATAGCATTTGAGAGTCCTTTTGGTTGGAAGATGGCCGAATGATTCCAAAATTCTTTAATGTTTCCTTTCATGCAGAAAAATGTGAAGTTCAATGTACCTGTCAGTCATTTAAGTTTAAAGGTATACTTTACAGGCATGCTCTTACTATTTGTATCCGTCATGAAGTTGGCTTACTTCCAGACAAGTACATTCTAAGAAGGTGGAGAAAGGATGTGAGGCGAGCCCACTAGAAGATGAAAGTTAAATTTAATAGTTGGGAAAACACAATCGAGCAATTGCGCTATCGCGAGTTGTGCCTTGCCTTTAGCGAGGTTGCAGATTTGGCTGCCCCAGTCAATCATGAATATGATG
Source organism: Agave tequilana (assembly GCA_038442645.1). NCBI lineage: Eukaryota > Viridiplantae > Streptophyta > Magnoliopsida > Asparagales > Asparagaceae > Agave > Agave tequilana. The sequence goes on from JAVJIF010021363.1 coordinate 12,411, forward strand.
ATGTTAAAAGTTGGACAGACAACATGCTCAAAAAATTACAAATAAGTGAAACATGTCGGAAGCAAAAAGATATTCCAATGACTCATGAGATTGTGGAAGAAGAAAGGAAAGATGAAGAGGATGGCTTGGAAAACATATTAGATCACTATCTAAGAGTCGTAAAGGGTGGCCTAAGAAACAGAATTAAGCCTGCAAGTAGGCAGAGCAAAAAGAAATATGATCATGATGGCAATTTCTCAAATCCTTACATGCTACAATCATGGGGAGTGTATCCGCCGACACAACAATTAACACAGTCTCAAGTAGGTGTTGGAACTTCCCCACAAGAAAGCATGATTTCAAATCCTTACATACTACAGCCAAATATGGCACTACCATGGCGAGTGTATTGGCCATTTGATGTGTAATGTCACGCCCCGCTTCCAAAATAATAGAACACTAATAATAATAATGATACACTAAAATAGAATCAACAATAATTAATAATGGAAGAATAATTTGTCATATATCATCCGAAAATAATTTTGCATATTCAACATTATAATCACAGGAGAAAGAAATTAATTTGATAAATAAAAATAATCGATAGATCAAAATCAATACTTGTGAAAATTTTAAAATACAGTATTATTAGATTAGGGTATTACAGTAATCAAATGGCTGGGAACTGAGAGTTTGTAATTCTTAGAAATATGTTGAATACTTAGAATACTATTTTGATGTGTAATCAAATGGCTGGGAACTGGGAGTTTGTAATTCCTGAAAGTATGTTGAATACTTTGAGTACTATTTTGATTTCTTTGTAATTCCTGTGATGGTTTTTCAAAATAACATGTTTCATGTTCAGGCCCGGCCAATATGTGATTGTCTTTTCTAAAGACTGCGATAAGATCACTGGCTTTTTCTGAGGACTGCTACCATGGTCGCAGTATTTTCTTATGTTTCAATATTATAAAACTTTGATTCATTTGAGAGTCAAGAATTTGTTACCTCTCAAAAATCCCAATTGGAGCAATTCGGAGACTCAGCCGCCAGCTGAGATTCATAATGTTTTTATGAGAACTGCTATCACGGTCGCAGTCTTTTTCTGAGGACTGCTATCATGGTCGCAGTTTTTTATGAGGACTGTGATTAAGTCGCAGTTTTTTTATGAGAACTGCTATCAAGGTCGCAATCTTTTTCTGAGGACTGCTACCATGGTCGTAGTTTTTATGAGGACTGTAATTAAGTCGCAGTATTTTTATGAGAACTGCTACCACGGTCGCAGTCTTTTCTAAGGACTGCGACCACGGTCGCAGTCTTTTTCTGAGGACTGCTATCATGGTCGAAACTTTTTATGAGGACTGTGATTGAGTCGCAGTATTTTTATGAGAATTTCTACGACGGTCGAAGTTTTTTCTAAGGACTGCGACCAACGTCACAGTCTTTTTCTGAAGACTGCTACCAAGGTCGCAGTCTTTTTCTGAGGACTGCTACCATGATCGTAGTCCTAATTACACTGAAAATATATATGATTTTAGCATCTCACATGCATAGTTTAATGATTATTTTCTTATGTTTCAATATTATAGAACTTTGACTCATTTGAGAGTCATGTACTCATGTAATTATGGATAGATGCAAACAATATTTTGTGATGATTCTGCTTGTATTCATGTTCTATTTTTGTATTCATGCTTGCAACTATTCAATTACTTGTATTCATTTTCTGTTGAAGGGAGCTTTATTGATTCTTATTCTATTGATGTTTGGCTTCATCCACTTTATTAGCAACTTTTTTCCAGTTGATGATTACTACTGCAGTTTAAAGAAATGAGTTCAACTTTTGATATACGATATGTTTGATGTTTCCCCTGCTAAAGGTCAGACAACACACACACGTTTCCCTAGCAATCTTCAAGAACTCAAAACAATTATTCATGGAAGAATAATGCAAAAAAATGTATAATTGCAAGCTTCTGATTGTAACTGATATACATGGAACATAAGCAAATAAACATAAATGTGTGAAAACTTTATAATCATTGATCTGAAAACTCCTGTACAGAAACAATATCTATGGTGTATACATTAAATAATACATGATACATTAGACAATGCATAAAAAATCTGTTTTGATGCGCAGCTCTCAACCTTCTGAGTCTTGGAGAACTCGGCAATAGAACGAAACCAATTACAGACCTGCCACAGTCAACGGGCCGGCCGAGAGACAGGCGACATTCGATGGGCGGCCGAGAGAGAGAGCACAGGCGTATTCGGAGATGGGCGACGCGCGCGACGGGTGGCCGAGAGAGAGGGAGAGAGGGAGAGAGAGAGCAGAGGCAGACAGCGATAGAGAAAGAGAGGGGCAGATGGCGACGCACGACGAAGGGCGGCGACGAGACGATGAACGGCAAGGGGCGGTGCTCGGATCTACACTAGAGAGAGAGAGAGAGATTTAGACTTTGAGAGAGGGGGATCTATCTTCGTTTTGTTAATTGGGGCTGGGAGGGAATTTAATTTTTTGGGTTGAGGGGGAAATTCAAATTTTGAAATTGGGGGAAAAATTTAAATTTTTGGGTTGAGGTTAGAGCTTATGTGTCATGCCATGTGGCATGTCACATCAGCGCGGGAGCCAGAGCGGGAGCTAACATGGGAGCCAAATAGCATTTCTGAAGAAAGAAAAAGGAAAAAAAGAAGGATACGCATGCATGCGTCTGGCATGCATGCGGCCATGAATTTTTTTTGCTTGACCTTGATTTTGCATGCAACCCTTGAATTTGCATGCTGGTCTTGATTTTTCGCAAGCATGGTGCATGCTCCAGCGCACAGCCACCACAAAAAATAATAATAATAATGGTTATTTTTTTTGAGTTTTTCTTAATTTAGTGAGATTATGAGATTAATTAAGATTAAGAAATTTAGTGGTAGAATTTTACGCTAGTAAGGAAACCTATTCCTAATTAATCTCTTATTAAATTTTAATTAGGATTGTTGAGATTGATTTGGGTTTAAGATTGAGATAGAATTCTACTCTATTAAGGATATTTTGGGGTAGAATTCTAATCAAATAAAGAGTCATATCCCAATCAATCTTACATTATACTAATCATCTTTTATTCAGTTTATTAAACCAGGCCCACTAAAAAGAAAACCCATGAATTAACCATTGCGGGTCGTGTCTGATCCAATCCGATAAGCACTGCATACCTGTTTTATCAATAGAAACTTCAATTAGCCGTTGCAGACTCATCCAACCTCTGTTTTGGACGTATAAATAGCCGTTTTGAAGCTCTTGATGAGCATTACAGTATTACAGGCACTATACATGATAAAACAGTAGTAGTTGACATAATAAGACATTGAAGTGCATATTTTGTTAGACTTATTATATTTTAAAGTCTTATTTAATTTGGGCCTAATCAGGTCAATTGTATATTTGCAACTGCCTACTTTAACCTATGTTATTTTTGACCCAATAAAGAATCGATCAAGCCTAAATGGTTTGGGTCTGGACACGTTTTCAATTACATTTAGCCATAAATGTATTTAAATTAAAATGTGGGACTCATCTACATGTGTGTAACTCGTGTTATCAATCAAGGGCCGATGAGTTGAAATAGGATTCCTTGATACTATATATATCATGGATAGGGTTCCCTCTCCAATCTAATCTCTCTCTAAGGGTTCCCTCTCCAATCTAATCTCTCTCTTAGAGGCCTCTCATCTACTCTAAGAATAAAGAAGAGAACTTGGTGCCTGGAGGGAGAGAATAATTCTCTAGAACTTGGTGACTGGAGAGAAGAATTCTCTCCCTCAACTCCTCGAGCTCGTGCAACCTTCAACAATCCTTTCATGATGTAATTAGGTATGTCTAAAACTTTCCTTCTCTTTGATCATGATAAAGAGGCTATGTATGTATGAGATTTGGTATGGAATAAAGTAAGATCTAAGGTATCAGAGCCTCCTCTTTATCGGATCATCGGTATCTACAGAAATCTTTCGATCTTGATTTATAAGTAATATGAATAATTCATCCCTTTATTCAATAAATATTTGTGTCTAATATATTGAATTAAAAGTTTAAAAGGGATGATTTTATTGAATTTTACATAATTATAGATTTTTTTTCTTTTTTCTGTGTGTGATTTAATTTAAAGAAATTAAAAAAAAAGGGGAGACATGTAATCTGCAGAGCGCATGCATGCTCTTTGCGCATGCAGGAGCATGCCTGCATGCGGTTGTGCAACAAAAAAATGATAAATGCATGCTGCTTGCATGCATGCAGGGCCGCATGTATGGCCTTGAATTTTTTAGGCATGCAAGCTTGATTTTTTGCATGCAGGCCTTTATATGCATGCTGGCCTTGATTTTCATGCATGGTGCATGCTCACAGCCAAGGCAACTAAAGAAGGAAAAGAAAAACAGAGGTTAGTAAATTTTTTGGTTTTCTTAATTAATTAAGATTGTGAGATTAGTTAAGATTAGCAAATTTGGAGATAAAATTTTATTCTATTAAGGAAACATACTTCTAGTTAATCTCTTATTAAATTTTAATTAGGGTTGTTGAGATTGATTTGAGTTTAGGATTGAGATAGAATTCTAATCTATTAAGGATGTTTTTAAAGTAGAATTCTAATCGAATAAAGAGATTTAATCCCAGTCAATCTCACATTGAGCTAATGAATTTTATTTAGTTTATTAAACCCGGCCCATTAAAAAGAAAACATATAAGTTAACCATTGCGGGTCGGGTCTGATTCAGACCGATAAGCACTGCAGGCCCGTTTTGCCAATAGAAACTTCAATTAGCTGTTGCGGGCTCATCCGACCTTGTTTTGGGCGTGTAAACAGCCGTTTCGAAGTTCTTGACGAGTACTATAGTATTACAGGAACTATACATGACAAAATAGTAGTTAGTTGCATAAAGAAGGTATTGAAGTGTATGTTTACCATGGTTATGTGTACCCTTACATGCTTCCGCTTCATCAATATTTATTACATTGCTTATACTTCTAACATGATAAATATTGATGTTTATCATAGTAGATAACACACAAATAAAAATATATACATGTTCAAATTAAAGAATTTATTAAAGAGCTTATTTAATTGCGTATATAATTCATGCGGACAATAGCCGGCCCAAAGGAAGACTATTGTTTGGCCGAATTATGTGCCGCGTCGGATACTTGATATGGGTAATGCAAGTGGGAGAACCTTGGTGTATGATAATCGCCCAAAGGAAGGTTGCCATACTATAAGCCCATATTATATTACCTCATCAACTAATCCGACAGCGGAACAAGAATCCAAATGCATAGATTTGTGTGACCCATCCATGTGATAATCGGCCCAAAGGAAGGTTACCATTATGGCCGGGTCATTACATATATCATATAGTCGATATATATAGCTTAACTTTGAGACTAATGCTATAAAGGGACAGTCGGCCCAAAGATAGGCTGTCCTCATAAGACCTAGACTTTAGGATATCTATATTGGGCCAGTACAAAGTTTGGTCAGCAACTCTATCGGTTAAACTGGTTGCATTTTTTGAATTCAAATCTTTTCTAGCTCTTACAGTAGAATTTTGTTAAATGCAATGTTTATGTTAAATTGATGAGAAATTGTACGCTTATGTAATCTAAATTGAATGGTACAAACTTTAAGAAGTGGGAAGATCACGTAAAAGATCGTTCTTGGATTAATGGATTTAGACTACACTTAAGGACTGATGGACTCCTACTATCACTAACAAAAATTCAGTTAAAAAAAATGCCAATTATGATAAGTGGGAGAGGTCCAATAGAATGTGTCTACTAGTCATAAAATATTCTATTCTTATAACTATTAGGCGTTTTATGCCTTATAAAGGTAGTGTTAAGAGTTTTCCAGCTGAAGAAGTTGACCGGTTTATTAAATCGGATAAAGTTGAGGCCAGCACGTATCTTAGCAAGCTGATAAATATGCGCTTCAACAGAAAAGGAAACATAAGGAAGTATAATATGGAATGTTGAATCTTGTTTCTAGATTAAAGGCACTGAAATTGGAACTCTCTGAAGAGATTCTAATGCATTTCACTCTGATCCCTTTTTTATAAAGTATAACCCTTCAAGATTATTTATAATGCTCAAAGGAAAAAGTCGAGTCTCTCTGAGCTCATTAGTCACTGTATCCGAAAGAAGAGAGATTGAAAAAAGAAAAGACTGAAAGTGCTCACTTAGCATTCAGGGTAACACTTCTAATTAAAAAAGAAAAGAAAAGTGTAATTAAAGGGAGGAACATAAACACTACTACAGTTGCTGATCCTAAGTGACAAAAGTGTAAGATAAGAAGCCTAAGGTCATTGTATGCTTCTTCTGTAAGAAAGTAAGCCACCTCAAGTAGGATTGCATAAAGTACCAGAATAGCTATTAGCTGGTATATCTCATATTTATATTTTTTCTGGAATTAATTTAGTTTTGTGCTAGTTCATACAAGGTGGATAGATAATTCACATAAGCTATTCAATGCGGAACTTTCAAACCCAAGGATCCCCAGCCCAGCTGAGCGTTACATATACATGGGTGATATAAATAAAGTTGCAGTTGAAACTGTTAGAGTTTGTAGCCTTAGATCAAATTCTGATTTTTTTTTGGCTTTAGATTAGGATGAAACTTTATATGTACCGTCTTTTTAGGCAGAATCGTATTTCTATTTCATTGTTAGACAGATCTGATTTTACTGTCACGTCTAATTTCCAAATCTAAAGGTTTTGGTAATAGAATTCTGATTGATGGCTATATAAATTGAAACTTTATGCTTTATTTCCTGAATCTTTATATGTGAATAATTTAAGCACTAAGTGAACATTAATTAAAGAAATATTAGGAAGTTTGGTACTAAGCGGAGCTCAGGATGTCTTGGATTTGGTGTATATAGACATTTGCGGTCCATTCCCTACAGGTTCTTGGAATTGTCACGAATATTTCATCACTTTTACAGACAATTACTCATGTTATGCGTACATATACTTGTTACATGAGAAATCTCAATCACTAGATATGTTTAAAATTTATAAAACTTAAGTTGAAAATTAACTAAATAGAAAAATTAAAGCTGTTGATCTGATCGTGGTGTTAAGTACTACGGCAAATACGACGGTTCAGGCAGATTCCAATACCTTTTGCCAATTTTCTAGAAAAGTGTGGTATTGTGACTCAGTACACCATGCCAGGAACATCTCGTCAAAATGGTGTTGCTGAGAGATGAAACCGCAAACTAAAGGATATGGTTAGGAGTATGATAACTCACACTACTCTATCAGAGTCATTATGGAGTGAAGCCATAAGGACAATTGTCACCTTCTTAACAGAGTACCTAGTAAAACAGTAATTAAAACCCTTTATGAGTTATGGACCGAGAAATCTCCCAGTATTAGGTATCTACATGTTTGGGGTTGTCCAGCGGAAGCTCGACCATATATACCATATTAGAAGAAGCTGAACTCAAGGACAGTTGGCTGTTTATTTGTAGGGTATTCTGAGAGGTATAAAGGTTTTAAGTTTTACTGTCCCTCCACTAAGAACATAAAGACGAATAATGTTAAATTTTTTTGAGGATATTCAGAACAATGGGAGTCAACTATATAAGCATTTCACATTTGAGGAAGAATATATTGTTATGATAAAGTAGTTGTTCCACTTCAAATGAAAATATAATTGTACGCTTACAAGGTACAAATATAGTTCGTTCTGAAGTAGATCCTGTTGATGAGGTAAACCTTGAAAATTCTCAATCACAAGTACCTAGGAGATTAACTAGGGAGAGGAGATCAGCCATTGCAAATGACTATATAGTTTAACTCCAAGAGCATGAGTTTGACATAAGGCTAAGGAATGACCCCACATCCTTTAATGAGGCCAAACTCAGCATTCACTCCACTAAATAGTCAAATGCCACAAAAGATGAGTAAAAATCCATGAAAGATAATAATATTTGGGGTTTAGTAGAGTTGCCTAAAGGAAAGAAACCGATTGGATGTAAATGAGTATTTAAAACCAAGTGGGATTCGAAAGGCAAAGTCAAAAGGTAAAAGGCACATCTTGTCACAAAGGGATTCACTCAAATAGATGGCATTGACTATAAGGAGACTTTCTTTCCAATTTCATGAAGAATTCTTTTAGAATTATCATGACACTAGTGGCTCATTTCGACCTAGAGTTACACCAAATGGATGTTAAGATTGCCTTCCTTAATGATATAATTGAGGAAGAAATTTATATGGTGTAACCAGAAAGTTTCGTAATATTTTGGTTTGCAAATAAAGAATCCATTTATGATCTAAAGTAAGCATCTCGTCAATGGTATTTGAAATTTGATCAAGTAATATTCGATTTTGGTTTTAAGGAGATTGCAGATTATCAATATATTTACCATAGATTTAAAAAGAGTAGACTTATATTTCTTGTGCTATATGTGGATGACATTCTACTAACAAGTAACGATATGATTCTTTTCTTGAGGCCAAAAGTTTTCTCTCAAAGAACTTTGAGATGAAAGATCTTAGAGAAGCTTCTTTTGTGATAGGCATCCAGATTCAACGTGACAGGACACGTGTATATTAGGTTTATCATAAAACGCCTATATCGATATGGTGCTAGATAGATGTGACATGAAGAATTGCTCTAGGGGAGGTAAATTGAGTCTACTCTAATGTCCCAAGAATGACCTATAGAAAGAGCAAATGAAAGACATTCCATATGCATCGGCGGTTAAAAGTCTGATGAATGCTTAAGTTTGTACCCGTCCAGACATAGCATATACCATTGATAAACTTGGTAGATACTTAATCAATTCTGGGATTGATTACTGGAAGACTGCCAAGAAGGTATGCGATATCTACAGAAGACTACATGAAATCTGATCAGTTGCAGCTGATCGAATACATAGATTCAGATTATGCTGGATATATCGACAATAGAAAGTCCACTTAAAGTTACATTACAACCATACTGTGACAATAAGAGCTATAGAGCTCTACTGCAATAGTGACAAGAGTTCAACAAAGTTAAAGCATATCGACTTCAAGTTTCTTGTCATCAATGATAAAGTTCGGAATCATATTGTGTCTGTTGATAGTATTAGTACTATTCTTAACATTACAGATCTACTCATTAAAAGGACTTCCACCTAAAGTCTTCTTAGAGCATATTGCTCATATGGGGATGGCTAGTCATGATGATATCCTGATTTAGTGGGAGTGGATAATTTCATGTAACAAATATTATTTCTAAGTGCACTTTATGTATATTTGTTTGATTCCAATAATAAAGAGATAACTGCTTTCTTTAAATTTCTTTTGAATTTAATTTGTGCATTTGAGTTTGTTAGCAGTTAGACTCGTTGGAGTCATAAAGTTGGACTGGTTGGAGTCATAAAGTGAAAACCAGTTAGAATTGTACCTTATTTGATCAGAAGACATTTTCATGCCACACGTCCACATTTGATCTATGTCGTTAAGAGTTCTGAAACTTGTGATGTAGAAGGGCCTACCTCGATTATACAGAAGGTAACGATCACCATGTTCGGTTGAATGACACTTAATGGATCAGATTATTTTGAAACGTGCTTTGTTGGCGGTTAAAGTTTTGACGTCATAAAGTTATGCATAATATCTATTCAGTACGACTTGCTTGGCTCAAGTGGAAGATTGTTAGACTTATATTTTTAAAGTATAATTTAATTTGGGCCTAATCAAGTCAACTGGATATTTGCACCCGCCCACTGTAACCTATGTTATTTGACCCAATAAAGAATTGATCAAGCCTAAATGGTTTGGGTCTAGACACATTTTCAATTACACTTAGCCATTAGTGTATTTAAATTAAAATGTGGGACTCATCTACACGTGTGGAACTCGTGTTATCAATCAAGGGCCTAGATCTATAATGAGTTGAACTAGGATTCTTTGATGCTATATATATCATGGATGGCTTCCCTCTCCACTATAATGACCTAATCTCTCTCTTGGAGGCCTTTCATCTCCATTAAGGATAAAGAAGAGAACTTGGTGGTTGGAGAGAAGAATCCTCTCCCTCAACTCTAGCATCCTTGAGATCGTGCAACTTTCGGCATTCCTTTCGTGATGGAATCATGTATGCCTAAAATCCTTCTTCCCTTTGATCATGATAAAAAGGCTATGCATGTATGAGATCTTGCATGAAATAAAATAAGATCTAATATATTTACTATAGTTATATGTATCCTTACATGCTTCGGCTTCATCAATATTATATTGCTTATATTGTTCTCGCAGGATAAATATTGATATTTACTACAGTTGATAACACACAGATAAAAATATATACATGTTCAAATTAAAAAAATTTATAAAAGAGTTTATTTAATTGCGTATATAGTTCATGCAGACAATAGCGCCCAAAGGAAGACTATTATTTGGTTGAATTATGCACGACGTCAGATACTTGATATGGGTAATGCAAGTGGGAGAATTTTGGTGTGTGATAATCGGCCCAAAAGAAGGTTATCACACTATAGGCCCATAAAGTATTACCCTCATTAACTAGTCAAACGGCGGAACAAGAATCCAGATACGTAGATTTATATGACCCATTCTTGTGGCAATCGGTCCAAAGGAAGGTTGTCATTATGGCCGGGTCATTACATATATTATATGGTCGATATAGATAACTTAAACTTTGGGACCAATCCTATAAAAGGACAGTCAGCCCAAAGAAAGGTTGTTCTCTTACATTGGACCTAGGCTTTAGGGTATCTATATTAGGCCAGTACAGTGTTGACATATAGAGGCATAACTTGTTCTGAAAGTTTGGCTGGCAGCTCTATCGGTTAAACTGGTTGCATTTTCTGAAAGTCATTTTTTATGGCTATTACAGTAGAATTTTGTTAAATGCAATGTTTATGTTAAACTGATGAGAAATTGTGCACATATGTAGTCTAAATTGAATGGTACAAACTTTAAGAAGTGGTAAGATCACGTAAAAGATCGTTCTTGAATTCGTAGACCTAGACTGTACCTTAAGAACTGATGGACCCTACTATCACTAACAAAAGTGCAGTAAAGAAAAGATCAATTATGATAAGTGGGAGAGGTCTTGCAGGATGTGTCTAATAGTCATAAAGCACACTATTTTTATAACTATTAGGGGTTCTAAGCCTAATTAAGTCAGTGCTAAGAGATTCTCAGCTGAAGTAGCCGACCGGTTTATTAAATCGGATAAAGTTAAGGTCAGCACGCATCTCAGCAAGCTGATAAATATGCGCTACAATGGCAAAGAAAACATAAGAGAGAACATTACAAAAATGTCTAATCTTGTTTCTAAACTAAAGGTACTGAAATTGAAACTCGCTGAAGAGATTCTAGTGCACTTCATTCTAATCTCTTTTCTTATAAAAAATAACCTTGTTTTTTCAAGATTATTTATATTGCTCAAAAGGAAAAGTGGAGTCTCATTGAGCTCATCAGTCACTGTGTTCAAAAAGAAGAGAGATTAAAACAAGAAAAGACTCACTTAATATTTAGGGTAACACTTCTAATCGAAAATAAGTGTAACTAAAGGGAGAAACATAAATACTACTACAGTTGTTGATCCTAAGTGGCAAAAGTGCAGGACAAGAAGCCTAAGGTCATTACATGCTTTTCCTGCAAGAAAGTAAGCCACCTCAAGCAGGATTGCATAAAGTACCAGAAATGACTATTTAGCGGGTATATCACATATCTATATTTGTTCTAAAATTAATTTAGGTTTAGTGCCACTTCATACAAGGTGGATAGATAATTCACATAAGCGATTAAATGCGGAATTTTCAAACCAAAGGAGGCCCAGCACAGCTGAACAATACGTATACATGGGTGTTGGAAATAAAGTTGCAGTTGAAACTGTTGGAGTTTGTAGGCTTAAATTATATTCTGATTTTTTATTTTAGATTTGGATGAGACTTTATATGTACCGTCCGTTTAGGCGGATCGTATTTCTATTTCATTATTAGACAAATCTGTTTTTTATTATCACTCTTGGTAACTAAATACTTAGTCTACTTTTCAAATCTAAAGTTGTTGGTACTAGAATTCTGATTGATGACTATATATAAATTAAAAATTCATGCTTCATATCCTGAATCTTTATATGTGAAAAGCCTAGGCACTAAGTGAACATTAATTAAAAAATATTAGAAAGTTTGGTGCTAGACAGAGTTCAGATGTCTTAGATTTGGTGTATATAGACATTTGTGGTCCATTCCCTATAGCTTCTTAGAATGATCACAAATATTTCATCACTTTTATAGACGATTACTCTCGTTATGGGTACCTACACTTGTTACATGAGAAATCCCAATCACTGGATATGTTTAAAATCTACAAAGCTGAAGTTAAAAATCAACCGAATAGAAAAAAAATAAAGCCGTTAGATCTGATCGTGGTGGTGAGTACTACAGCAGATACGACGTATCAGGTAGATGTCCTGGACCTTTTGTCAATTTTCTAAAAGAGTGTGGTATTGTAACTCAGTACACCATGCCAGGGACATCTCGTCAAAATGGTGCTGCTGAGAGACGAAACCGCACACTAAAGGTATGGTTAGGAGTATGATAGCTCACACTACTCTATCAGAGTCATTATAGAATGAAGCCTCAAAGACGGCAATCTACCTCCTTAATAGAGTACCTAGCAAAATAATAACTAAAATCTCATATGAGTTATGGACTTAAAAATCTCCCGCATTCGGCATCTTCATGTTTGTAGTTATCTAGCGGAAGCTCAACCATATATATCACATGAAAATAAGTTAGACTCAAGGACAGTTAGCTGTTTCTCCGCAAGGTATTTTGAGAGGTCTAAAGGCTTTAGATTTTACTGTCCCTCCACTAAGAACATAATAGAATAAAAAAATGCTAAATTTATTGAGAAAATTCAGAATAGTGAGAGTCAACTACATAAGAAATTTACATTTAAGAAAGAACAAATTGTTATACCCATGACAACTGTTCTAAATGATGAAGTACTTATGCTACCCCCAACATAAAAATGCAGTTGTACCCTTACAAGGTACAAATATAGTTTATCCTTAAGTAGATCCTACTGATGAGATAGAACCTGAAAATTCTCAACCACAGTGCCTAAGAGATCAACTAAGAAGAGGAGATCAACCATTATAAATGACTATATAGTTTATCTCCAAGAGCATGAGTTTGACATAGGGTTAGAGGATGACCCCACATCCTTGAATGAGGCCAAACTCAGTATTCACTCTACTAAATGATCAAATGCCATGAATGATGAATTAAAATCCATGAAGGAAAATGATGTTTGAGATTTAGCAGAGTTGTCTAAAGATAAGAAACCGATTGGTTGTAAATGGGTGTTCAAAATCAAGCGGGATTCGAAAGACAATGTCAAAAGGTACAAGGCACGTCTTGTCGCAAACGGATTCACTCAAAGAGAGGGCATTGATTATTAGGAGACTTTCTCCGCGGTTTTCCATGAAAGATTCTTTTAGGATTATCATGGCACTGGTGGCTCACTTTGACCTAGAGTTAAACCAAATGAATGTTAAGATTGTCTTCCTTAATGGTAATATTGAGGAAGAAATATGTATGGTGCAACCAGAAAGTTTTGAAGTGAAAGTTTCATAATATTTAGTTTGCAAAAAAGAAATCCATTTATGGTCTAAAAAAAGCATCCCGTCAATGGTATTTGAAATTTGATCAAGTAATATCCGATTTTGGTTTTAAGGAGATTGTAGATCAATACATTTACCATAAATTTGAAGAAAGTAGACTTATATTTCTTGTGCTATACATGGATGACATTCTATTAGCAAGTAAGGATATGCTTTTTTACTTGAAACCAAGAGTTTTCTTTCAAAGAAATTTGAGTTGAAAGATCTTAGAGAAGTTTCCTTTGTGAAAGGCATTCAGATTCAACATGACAGGACACATGGAATATTAGATTTATGACAAAAGGCCTATATCAATAAGGTGCTAGATAGATGTGGCATGAAAAATTGCTTTAGTGGAGATAAGTTAAGTCTACTCTAATGTCCCAAGAACGATCTAAAGAAAGAGAAAATGAAAGACATTCCATATGCATCGGCGGTTGGAAGTCTGGTGTATGCTCAAGTTTGTACCCATCCAAATATGACATATCCATTGAGAAACTTGGCAGATACTTGATCAACCCTGAGATTGATCACTGAAAGACTGTCAAGAAGGTAATGCGATATCTACAGAAGACTATATGAAATCTGATCAGTTGCAGCTGATCGGATACACAAATTGTTGGATATATCGACAATAGAAAGTTCACTTCAGGTTATATTTTCCTGATTGTAGGAAGATGGTGGACTTAGTCAAGAGGCCATTACAACTACACTGTAACAATAAGAGCTATAGGGCTATACTGCAATAGTGATAAGAGTTCAGCAAAGTCGAAGCATATCGACATCAAGTTTCTTGTCATCAATGATAAAGTTTAGAATCATATTGTGTCTGTTGATAGTGTTAGTAGTAATATTAAAATTACAGATCCACTCATTAAAGGACTTTCACTTAAAGTCTTCTTAGAATATATTGCTCATATGGGGATGGCTAGTTATGATGATACCCTGATTTAGTTGGAGTGGATAATTTCATGTAACAGACATTATTTCTAAGTGCACTTTATGTCTATTTGTTGATTCTGATAATAAAGTGATAAATGTTTTCTTTAAATTTCTTTTGAATTTAATTTGCGCATTTGAGTTTGTTAGCAGTTAGACTCATTGAAGTCATAAAGTTGAACTCGTTGGAGTCAAAAAGTTAGACTCGTTGGAGTCATAAAGTGAAAACCAGTTAGAATTGTACCTTATTTGATCAGAGGACATTTTCATGCCACACGTCCACATTTGATCTATGTCGTTAAGAGTTCTAAAACTTATGATGTAAAAGGTCTTACCTTGATTATACAGAAGGTAACGACCGTCATGTTCGGTGGCAGTACACTTAAAGGACCAGATTATTTTGCAACGTAGTTTGTTGCCGGTTAATATTTTGATGTCATAAAGTTATGCATAATATCTATTCAGTACGACTTGCTTGGCCCAAGTGGGAGTTTGTTAGACTTATTATGTTTTAAAGTCAAATTTAGTTTGGGCCTAATTAAGTCAATTGGATATTTGCACCCGCCCACTTAACCTAGGTTGTTTGACCCAATAAAGAATTGATCAAGCCTAAATAGTTTGGGTCTAGACAAGGATTTCAATTATACTTAACCATGAGTGTATTTAAATTGAAATAAGGGACTCATCTACACGTGTGGAACTCGTGTTATCAATCAAGGGCCTAGATCTCTGATGATGTGAACTAGGATTCCTTGATGCTATATATATTGAAAGTACACCTAGAGGGGGGGGGGGTGAATAGGTGTAAGTGCTAATCTAGGAACTAAATGGTCTAAATGCGGAAGCTAATACAAATTTTGCAACACACTTAATACAACACACAAGTGTAGCCGAATTCCCCGTGAAGGGCTCTGGACTAACTCCTCTTGATTCCCCTTGAATGGGTTGCGGTGCTATGTGAAGCTCTTGTGGTTAAGTATAAGTGAGGCACACACAAACAACCAAGCATACAAAAGATATAGCAATATGAAATATGCAAGGTACAATGCAAGCAATGTATGATATGAATAATGAATGATGCTTTGCACAAAATAAAGAGAGAGAGAGAGAGAGAGTTAGGAGATAATGGATCAAACGCTAACAACAAGATATGTTTCGAGGTTCGAGCCCCTAGCTCTACATCCCCGCCTTCACCACCGTGAAGGATTTTCAATCCACTATCTCCCACCGAGGGAACCTCCACCGAGGAGGAATTGTTACAACACTAGGAGTACCGAACTCCTCTCTCAAACACCGCCTCACAACCGAGGGGTAGGCCCGTAGCCAATACAACAACCAACACCTCTACCGAAGATGGTTACAAACCAAAACTCCACCTCTCACTAGAGGGAGCAAACCACGATCTCAACCTCTACCAAAGAGGGAGCAAACACCAACCCAAATCAACCTCACCAAGAGGGATACAAGAAATCAAGGGGTTTACAACAAGTGGTATATCTCAACCACAAACCTCTTTCCTTTTTCCACAAACAATTGATCCTAATAGAATAAGATAGGTGATAGCTCAAGTGTAGAAAAACAAAGTGTTTTGGTCAAAGAAAATCTCTTGGGAAAATATCAAATTGATATAGAAATGAAGAATAAGAAACCAATTCCCGAAAACCTATTTTCTTTGAAAATAACAAAACACTTAAAAACAAACAAGATGAATCTTTTTGCTCTTTAAACTCTTTTAAAAACTTCTTTTTAAAACCAGAGAGTAGGGAAAAATTAGCTCAGAAAATCTTAGTTAAAATCCCCAAGAATTGGGGTATTTATAGGCCAAACCAGAAACTAGCCGTTAGGCTGATCTGTCAGCCTGACAGGCTAGCGGTCGGCCGGCCGGCCGACCGCCAACGGTCAAAATCCGACCGTTGGAGCAAACCGGTCGACCGCCCGGCCGACCGAAATAAACAGAGAGCACTGCTCTCAGGTCCAGTCGGCCGCCCGGCCGACCGTCCCTGTGACTGCCAAACGTGCACAAGCTTGTGCACGTTGGTCGACCGCAAGGGTCGACCGGCCCTTGGTACGGTCGACCCGTGCGCTCGGCCGTCCTGGCCTGTCAGCCACTGTTCTGGGACAGAAAACACATGTTAAAATATTTCTAAAATTCTTTTAAGTCTTGTAAAAATACTCAAAAATAGTTTTATCATTTTGCATTGATATATAAACATGTGATAAACATTTCTACTCAAATATCAAGCATAAGAAACCATTTTTGTTTCTTAACATTTTTACCAAAACCAAAACATGTGTTTTTATCAAACTTGGATTTTTCAATACATGAATAGGAAAGTCAAAGTAAGTTTGTTTAAAAGTTAAGCATGCATGTATAGAATGAAACAACTATACATATATCAATTAAATTTGTTTTGATCAACTATTCATGAAAACCGAAAACCAAACATAAAACGTGTGTGTTTGTGCACTTGAGCATATCAACTATACTAAGTTTTACAAATGGATCTAAACACACTATCTAAACTAGGATACCTAAGTCTTCTTGATGACCTCCATCTTCAAGTAGACTTGATCCCAAACGCGTGATCCACCGAGTGCAAAGGAAAGATCTTGAAGTGTAACGCCCCGATCCTAAAGATACGGAGATATTATGGCGACGTGATAGACATGTACAGGCAGATGGGCCTATGCAGTGTAATCACTATACGGTGTGGTGTATATACAGTAGTGATGTCTGCTCTACAGAAAGCATCATATATGCAATGCAGAACATGCGTCGTATGCCATGCAATGCAGAACAGGCGTCGTATACCATCACAGACAGTATAACATATGCTAGGTAAAGTAACAAGTATACAGGTAACATGATATCGGATACAGTAGCATGAACATTAAAAAGATAGCATACATGTACCAGGCATGTCATGTGATTTATACAATAGTAGCAATCAGTACCACCTGATATTTTAATCAATCTCTTCCAGTGTCCCATACCACTGGCAGTTCATACTGGAGCCCGCACTCCAGTCGAACCCATCTGGACATGGCCTACGGGTACCATTATTCAAATGAGAGAGTGACCAAATAACAAGTGTTCCCGACGTCACTATTGTGTATATTGTTTTATCATGTTAATTGGAAACCCATGGTCGAGGAGCTCTTATCGGGTGGGTGTATCCTGTACATACCCGGGACAACGGCCTTATCAGATCCCTGGCTGCTGAGACCAGAGCCAGCCCGCTAGAGCTGTAACATGTAACGGGAATCTCAATGAGCTAAAACAATAACGGGATGCTCATGAGTAACAGATGGTAGCCAGCACTACCTCGTCCCCTGCAGTGGGACGAACAATGGATCCAGACATCCACCCGATATGATCTAATCAACCGTCAAGTCTCCCCCATACCCAAGTGATCTTTATGTGTTAAGTATATAAGGTAACAAGAACAAATACAGTACATGATATGGGTAACATGATAACAGGACATGAGCTCGGTTGATAGCATAGAACAATATAACGGGAAACGGGAACAATATAACAGGAAACGGGAACAATAGATGTGGGATTCCACATATCGCATATCAACAGCTCTCATGTCCAGTAACGGGAAATCCATATCAGTAACAGGAAACAATCATATAACATGAATACGGGAACATGGAACAATAAGACATGCAACATGAACGGGAATCCATATGACAAGAATAAAGAAACCATACATGCATGTGTAACAGTGATATGCCGAGAAGCCATGTAACGATAATCACAATATATGACATGACGGTAGTATGTGAAGTGATGCATATGAATACGAACTACTGGTGTGACGTGTCATAATATCTGTGCAACGGTGATACATGTACATGTGATAACAGTGTCTCGTGTGACAGGATATATAGGTCACGGTGAATATGCAGGAGATAACAGTGTCCCGTCTAACAAGTCTCGATGTAACAGATAGACATGAAGATGCAATATCCTGTATGTAAACAATCGTGTCCAGTGTAATATGGCTATCTCACCTCCTCGAGTGTCAAATACTTCTATACTAACGATCACTCTCCTATGATGACGGACTGATGATCTATGTCAATTATCAAGTTAATCTCATTAACTAACCAATCATCCAGCTATACCTATACATGGTATAATAACTCAGGTAACCTCTATTTCTATAGTTTAATTACAGGGAACCAATATTTATAATGATTATGACATTTTTAATAAACAATAAGTTTAATGCTTTACTGATAAGTAAGCAATCATCACTTTTACTAAATATGATAAAAAGATATCATTTATAATATGAAAACACTCACAAACTTGTCGTAAGAAGGTGGCTCTCTTTCCCACGATCGCAACGGATCCAGAATCGTCCCAATCGGAGTCCGGATGCTCCCGATATCGCCCGAATACTAAATCATAATAAATAGAGTTAAATATGTAAATAAAAATATTAAATGCAAATATTGAATTGTACAAGGGGGTTTTCTGTAAACTTACCTGTAATGGGTTTCGGATGCGGGTTTGGCTCATAACGGGTTGGGTCCAGATCCACAACTCAAACCCGTAACTTAAAGTAGGGTTAACGGGTTTAACCCAATAGGGTAATTGGGTTTCAACCTAATCCAATAGGGTTATTGGGGTTCGGGTCCATACCCGAACCCAATAACAACAACAGTAACAACAACAGCAGCAGCAGCGACAGCTGCTGCTGTCGCTTGCTAGCCGGCCACCGGTCGGGCTGGCCGTGGCGCCCGCCGCGGCCCACACCGGCGGCCCACACCGGCGGCAAGGGGAGTGAGAAAGATAGAGCAAGAGAGGGGAAAAGAGAGAAAAGCAGGGGCTACGGGACAGCTGCCGCCCAGGCCGCCCCGCCGGCGGTCGCCCAGGCCGGCGGCGGCGCTCAGGCCGCCGGCGGCGGTCTGGGGCCGCGCAAAGGGCCGGGGAAAGGGAGAGAGGGAGAAAGAAGGGGAGTGATAGAGTGAGTGAGAGAGAGAAAAATAGGAGTGGGGGGTAAGGGCTGGCCAGGCTAGGCCGGCCCTGCCTTGCCGGCGCTGCGCCGGCGGCGGCTCCGCCCCCGCCGGCGGTGATCCCCTAGAACCATCCAGAGAGCGGAAGAGAAAGAGAGAGACGGTTTAAAAGAAGGGAGATTGGCGGTGGTTTAAGGCGGTGAGGGAAAGATGCTTCCAGAGAAAGAAAGAAGGGAAGAGAAAAAGAAAGGAAAAAGAAAGAGTTAAAAAAATATAATATTTTATTATTATATATTGGCTCAATATTCGACCAGCTCTGAACGGTGTCCAAAAATTACAGAAAATAGAGAATATTATACTGAGACGGAATATGAGACGGTTTTCAGAAATTCAATCCGGTTTGCCAATTAAAAATTCTAGAAGATGTTGCCGGTACCGGGCGACACCGGTTTAGCCGAATTTTCGATAAATTTAATAAATCCCCAAAAACACCCTAACGTAGATAATACGATTCTAAGACACACGGTGAAAGCCGATTCTCAAAATTCTACTCCGTTTGTGAAATAAAAATCATAGAGCCGATTATAGGTATCGGTCGACATCGATTACGGACATTTTCCAAAATAATCTAGAAAAATTCCAGAAAATCCTGAAAAATCTAAACTGAAATCAAACTCAATCGGACTACTACGGAGGTCAAATCAATTTTGTACGTCGTATCGCGTACTGATACGGTGATACGTACACCAGGGATCAGGGGGTTACATGAAGCTTGAACACCGGAATCACCATGATAAGCTTCTAAACTCCTTGTTGAAGCTAATCATCAACTAATATCTTGCTAATGATCTGAAACTTAAAATCAAAAGATTATTAGTAAACATATAATTATATGAGTTGATCATCATCAAAACTAGAGTGGAAGGCCTTTGGGCCAACAATCTCCCCCTTTTTGATGATGACAAAACTCATGGAGTTATATATGCATGGATTAAAGTTAAGCTTCAAAGAAGCTCCCCCTTAACTCATGCATAAACAAATAAACAAATAAACAATAATATGCATGAATGATAATGCATAAACAATAAAGGCTCTAGATACCAAATGAGATATATTCTAAACAAAACATCTAGATACCAATTAAAATATCATATATGCAAAAACGTAAACATGCATATACATGCATATAAACTCTATAAACTCAAAATCTTTCTCCCCCTTTTTGTCAATCATCAATAAAGGGGTTAAAGCCAAATCAAAAACAAGAAATTTTTCTCCCCTTTTTGTCTAAAACAAAAGTAATATAAATAAGGGGTAAATAACAAATCATAATATGTACACTCAAATATGATACCAATTGAAACTTATATGTCAATGAAGGGCATCTTGATACCAATTTAAAGTGAACAAGAAACAATTAATAAATGATATATGCGATATACATTCATGAAGAGGAAGACGC
The DNA here is from genome assembly GCA_038442645.1 of Agave tequilana. Lineage (NCBI taxonomy): Eukaryota > Viridiplantae > Streptophyta > Magnoliopsida > Asparagales > Asparagaceae > Agave > Agave tequilana. Next base: position 33,449 of record JAVJIF010021363.1, read on the forward strand.
TAAGTTAACTTCCCTACACATATGCATTACATGAAGAAGGGATGATAAGCCCCAATTCACATAACACATATTATGTAATGCATAAGGAGAGATGTGAAGCTCCCCCTACACACGTGTATCACATAAGGAAGAGTTATCAAGCTCCTCAATACAAGATACACTCAACATGAATCTATATGTAGAAGAGATGTTAAGCTCTCCTTGCATATAGGCAATATAAATCAAAACTATTGAATATTTATCTTTTAAAACAAAATTTTGAGATACCAATTTTAAGACATTCAAATAAACATCTTGATATCAAAATAGAGTATTTTTCTTTTTAAGTATATGATATCAATTTGAAATTTTTATTTTCTATCATAAAGTAAGGGAGTGGAAAAACAAATACCAATTGAAATGTGAAAATCAAATTTTCTCCCCCTTTATGAAATACCAACTAAAACAATGCGTAGGCTTTAAATAAGATACCAATTGAAAATTGAATCAATTGAAACAAAGATGAAACTCAAGCTCTAACATAAACAAAATTTTGTGCTTAAAGCTATAGTGATATAATAACCACAAATAAAACATATATGTATGAAAAATAGATACCAATTGAAATTGATACCATTGAAATGAAGCATACATACATAAACACATATGAGTATACAAAAGAATCAAGATTGATACCAATTGAAAGAGTTCAATGATACCAATTGAACAACAATAGTAGTATGGTATAACTCATATTATCAAAACGAAGAATACGAACTAGTTTAAAATAGAAAATTTTGTTAACTAGTACGAAATCCTTCAAGTAAGGAATAAACTAAAAATAATTTTCATAAAACACGTGTAAATCACATAGCACTTAAAAACACTCAATATTCAATAAAGGCCATACATGCTCATGAAAACATACTCATGAGACATATTTAAAAAAAATGGTGAGTGTACAAGTAATGTGTGACATGGCATTATGAAATTTTCAATTAAGCTCAAAATTCCTTGAGACAATGAAAATCATCAAAATTATTTAATCTTCAAGGTATATGTATGTCTTATACAAACTAAAGCATACATACATATCCAAAACACAACGAGTCCACAAAATATATGCATTAAGGCACGTGGCTCAAAAAGGATGTATATGTATAAACAATAATTTGGATAAAATAGACATATACATGAAGTTAAATAAATAAACACACAATAAAACCAAAAATGAGAATACAAGTTAAAATGTATGAATCATTAAAACTAGACTATACTAGCACATCTAATGGGTTCAAATATGCATTCAAGCTCAAACATATATAGATTTATTTGTGGCCCATAATATGTACAAGTATAAATCCTAGTGTTGACAAAAACTAACATTTAAACTAATATTCAAATCATGAAGCATCAAATCTTGAGAGTACAAAAGATTTTACCCATAAAAAGTAGGATCATGAGTATATCTCATAAACTTATTGAAGAGTAAATAACTAGTATAATGATTTTGAAAAACTAGTTAAAGATCCTTCAAATACATCAAATCATATATTTTTCATAAAACATAACTAAATACATAAAGATTTAATCACTCAAGGTCTATAAAGCTCAAAATGATCATGACACTTAAGTCATGGATAAATAAATGAAAAGTGAGTGTTAAAAGATCATGTAAATAGCATTTTTATGAAAATAGACATTGAAGCTGAAATAAAACATGAATAACAATTTTATTAAAACAAATCATGAAAAATCTAAAACACAAACTTCTAGGTATATGTATGATTTATCCAATCCTAACAATACACATACATATCCAAACGTAAAAGAGTCTAATAAAGATGTTTGCATGAAGGCAAGAGACTCACGGGTATACATGTATATTTATTAGATTTGAATTCAAAATATATATACATGAAGTAGAAACATGAAGGTAGGCAAAAACATGTATAAATGAAAGAATCATCAAAACTAACTTATACATGTGCATATAGTGGGTACAAATGAGCATGAAGTGCAAACATATATGAATCAATTTGTTCTCACTATTTGTACATGCATACATGCAAGTTTTGATAAAAACTACATTTAAATTAGTTTATACCACATAAAGCACAAAAATAATTAAGACATGATCATGCTAAAAATATCATGAATGAACAAGCATGAGCATAAATAAAATGGGAGTTTAGAGATCGTTACCAACTCCAAACCTCCAAAACATGGTGGTTGTCCCACCAAACTTTCCTTGAAAGTGATGCATCCAATTGATTTCCATGAAGCTCGGAACGCATCCACTCCAAGGTACGGCAACTCTCACGTCATGTGAGAGCCCACACCTACATCAAAAATAGGAGGGGTGGTCTTTGCTACCCATTGTGTTTTGGGTCCATGAGGGTTAGTACCTTCTCTAACCCAAACAAATTTATTTGCTAAATTTACATTATGTAATCTATCAAAGCAAAATTTAGCAAGGTGGCCCATACGTCCACAATGTGTACAAGTGTACACATGAGCATACATAGTGTGATGGTGTCCGTGAGGAGCATGTGTATGCCGTGGAGGGTGTGCATGAAAAGATGGAACTTGTTTCTTTCGAATCAAGGATTCCAAGCGTGTGTGGTTCATGGCACATTGGCTCATAGTGGAGCCCAAACATTCAACACTCTTCTTAAGCATGGATATATCTTTTTCAATTAAAGAAGAAGTGTGGCATGCAATGGGTGTGCTAGATGGAACTACCCTAGCATGGCAAATATGTGCATCTATCTTATTTTGCAAAACATCATTTTTCTTTAAACAAACATTTAAATCATTTGAAATAGAAATAATTTTGTTTTTTCAAAGCAACATTCTCTTTTAAACAAAATCAACTTTCAAAGACAAATTTTCATTTTTCTTTAAAAGAGTTTCACAATCATTTTTAGATTTTAAAAACTTGCTTTCTTTAAGTGCAAGATCAAGTTGAGATTTTAATGAATCCCTCTCATTAGCAATCTCCTCTTTCTCTTGCAAAACAATATCAAGTCTAGCAATCAAATTTTTATTTTCATTATTAATGCCTAGACTTTTCTTTTTCAAAACATTATATTTTTCAATTAGTTTTTCATAAACAATAGATAGTTCTTCATTCAAAGCATGGGGATCAATATTCTCATTACATGAAGAACTAGCACTATCATCACAATCTAAGTGGGGTTCCGAATGTACCTCAAGGGAGTCATTCCCTTGGACCATTAAGCATTGAGAATCGGATTCTCCACTAGACTCCTCCGGTTGAATTGGCATTTGAAGCTCGGAGGTGGTTGTGGTTGTCAACTTGTTCCACACTGCAAAGGCGGAATCAATGTTAGAAACATGCATAAGATAATCTTTAGATAGCGTGCTTCTATTGGCTCAAGGGCTTGTGCATTGGCCCCTATATGAATGCGATTTCTAAGATAGCATTTCTTGGTAGCCACAAGAAAAACATGCAATCCTAGGGTCTTTAAATACATGGACATCCTACATTTCCATGTGTCAATGTTGGAGACATCGAACATGGGAGGTGAAAAGCAATCCATGGGTATAAACTATATGTGCGCAAACAAATATGCAAATGCAAACAATAGATTAGCAAGCAAAGAATCTCACTCCTAGGATGTTAAGCCTAAGTATCAGGAGCGTAGGCTCTGATACCAATTGAAAGCACACCTAGAGGGGGGGTGAATAGGTGTAAGTGCTAATCTAGGAACTAAATGCTCTAAATGCGGAAGCTAATGCAAATTTTACAACACACTTAATACAACACACAAGTGTAGCCGAATTCCCCATGAAGGGCTCTGGACTAACTCCTCTTGATTCCCCTTGAATGGGTTGAGGTGCTATGTGAAGCTCTTGTGGTTAAGTATAAGTGAGGCACACACAAACAACCAAGCATACACAAGATATAACAATATGAAATATGCAAGGTACAATGCAAGCAATGTATGATATGAATAATGAATGATGCTTTGCACAAAATAAAGAGAGAGAGAGTTAGGAGACAATGGATCAAACACTAACAACAAGATATGTTTCGAGGTTCGAGCCCCTAGCTCTACATCCCCGCCTTCACCACCGTGAAGGATTTCCAATCCACTATCTCCCACCGAAGGAACCTCTACCGAGGAGGAATTGTTACAACACTAGGAGTACCGAACTCCTCTCTCAAACACCGCCTCACAACCGAGGGGTAGGCCCATAGCCAATACAACAACCAACACCTCTACCGAAGAGGGTTACAAACCAAAACTCCACCTCTCACTAAAGGGAGCAAACCACAATCTCAACCTCTACTAAAGAGGGAGCAAACACCAACCCAAATCAACCTCACCAAGAGGGATACAAGAAATCAAGGGGTTTACAACAAGTGGTATATCTCAACCACAAACCTCTTCCCTTTTTCCACAAACAATTGATCCTAATAGAATAGGATAGGTGATAGCTCAAGTGTGGAAAAACAAAGTGTTTTGATCAAAGAAAATCTCTTGAGAAAATACCAAATTGATATAGAAATGAAGAACAAGAACCAATTCCCAAAACCTATTTTATTTGAAAATAACAAAACACTTAAAACAAACAAGATGAATCTTTTTGCTCTTTAAACTCTTTTAAAAACTTCTTTTTAAAACCAGAGAGTAGGGAAAATTAGCTCAGAAAATCTTAGTTAAAACCCCCAAGAAATGGGGTATTTATAGGCCAAACCAGAAACTAGCCGTTAGGCTGATCTGTCAGCCTGACAGGCTAGCGGTCGGCCGGCCGGCCGACCGCCAACGGTCAAAAATCCGACCGTTGGAGCAAACCGGTCGACCGCCTGGCCGACCGAAATAAACAAAGAGCACTGCTCTCAGGTCCGGTCGGCCGCCCGGCCGACCGTCCTTGTGACTGCCAAACGTGCACAAGCTTGTGCACGTCGGTCGACCGCAAGGGTCGACCGGCCCTTGGTACGGTCGACCCGTGCGGTCGGCCGTCCTGACCTGTCAGCTACTGTTCTTGGACAGAAAACACATGTTAAAATATTTCTAAAAATTCTTTTAAGTCTTATAAAAATACCCAAAAATAGTTTTATCATTTTGCATTGATATATAAACATGTGATAAACATTTCTACTCAAATATCAAGTATATGAAACCAATTTTGTTTCTTAACATTTTTACCAAAAACCAAAACATGTATTTTTATCAAACTTGAATTTTTCAATACATGAATAGGAAAGTCAAAATAAGTTTGTTTAAAAGTTAAGCATGCATGTATAGAATGAAACAACTATACATATATCAATTAAACTTGTTTTGATTAACTATCATGAAAACCGAAAACTAAACATAAAACGTGTGTGTTTGTGCACTTGAGCATATCAACTATACTAAGCTTTACAAATGGATCTAAGCACACTATCTAAACTAGGATACCTAAGTCTTCTTGATGACCTCCATCTTCAAGTAGACTTGCTCCCAAACGCGTGATCCACCGAGTGCAAAGGAAAGATCTTGAAGCTTGAGCACCGGAATCACCATGATAAGCTTCTAAACTCCTTGTTGAAGCTAATCATCAACTAATATCTTGCTAATGATCTGAAACTTAAAATCACAAGATTATTAGTAAACATATAACTACATGAGTTGATCATCATCAAAACTAGAGTGGAAGGCCTTTGGGCCAACATATATATCATGGGAAGGGTTTTCTCTCCACCATAATGACCTGATCTCTCTCTTGGAGGCCTCTCATCTCCTTTAAGAATAAAGAAAAAAAACTTAGTGGCGGGAGAGAAGAATCTTCTCCCTCAACTACGACGTCCTCTACATCATACAACCTTCAACATCCCTTTCGTGATGGAATCAGATATGCGTAAAACTCTCCTTCCCTTTGATCTTGATAAAGAGACTATTTCATATATGAGATCTTATTTGGACAATTATTAGATCTAACACACATCATCATCTGCAATCCTTCAAGAAGAGGAAAAAAAAAGGATGAAACAAATATAAAGAGCATGATCTCATATATTCAATTACTTTTTACACAAATTTAACTCTCTAGCAAAAAAATTATATGAAAAGATTAACTACTTTAATTTCTTCCCCAGTCCCTAATCTCTAATTTTATTAGTATTTGTTGAACTGGGATTTCATGTCTTCTTCGACTAATTTATTGAGGCTAAACCCAAATTCCATTTTAACATTTCTCATACTTTGACACCATAAATCACAAAGGTCTTATTTTGACAATTTAAATATTTTCACAACCCAAATTCCATATTTTTTCAAGGGAAGTGTTCCACTACCCACAACAAACCCAAATTCCATTCTTAGAATAAAATTACCAAAGCACATTCTTTTTATTTGAAGAATAGAAAGATTTAAATTCTAACATTGTGCTTGATATTATTTTTTTCCTTCTTTTGGTACAATTTAATGAGAAAAAAACACCACAAATTGCCCATTATTTCCATCACTGATATTTCAAATGAGGATCACTCCCCTTTTTTCCTAAAATAACTTAGTTAAAGGTTAACATGGAGGGTGTGTTAATGGTAATAGGTAAGTTTCACTTATATAATATAATATGATTGTGAATAAAAATAAATCTAGTGTAGCATAAACGTCCTTCAAAGTTAAAAAAGGACCAATCACTAAACGTGCAGTTCAACAGAAATCTCATCCATGCAATATATAAACCCCTTTCTTCAACAAAAAAAAAACATAATTGATATAATTATTATTTACTTTTACCCCCACATTGTGTAAGTTACCAAAATACGACGCACTAGAGGAATCCTAGGCCACAATTAAGCAACCACTCCTCTATAGCTGTTTCTTGAGAAACAAGTATAGCTCAAATCCTGGCTGCAGTAATCCCTACTACTATAAGGGCCTGTTTGGTTGTCGTAACTGGCCGTAATTCGTAAGTCGTAATTGGTAAAGTTTTTTACAGTTGTAAATGAGTTACATGCATGTAAGCTTTATGGTGTTTGGTTGGTAATATAAAGTTGTAAATGAAAAAGTGTATTGTGTTTTACGGTGTTTGGTTGTCGTAATGTGTAAGTTGTAAGTGAAAAAGTTGACCACAAAATTAACTATTTGGTGATTTAAAAAGTTTTAATATTGCAAATAAATATTAAAAATGCTAAATATTAAAAAATTAGTATTAACATAAAAAAATAATACAAATTTGCATGACCACAAAATTAACTGTAACTGGGCTGTAAGTGAGTGATAATTTTCAAAGTACCTTGTGTTTCTATCCAGAGAAAATCTCAACCCTTGATTAAATAAGAAAAGATCTAAGCCTCTTACTTAATTTTTCAAATAGATTTTATTTATTAATTTCTTAATTAAATTATGACGCAAACAAGGAAGCAAAAAACGCCGGCTAGATCTCGTTCTAGTGCCAACGAACCTTGAAAGATAATTTTAGATAAGAAAAGCACTCGAATCCACGAACAAAGGATAAACAATTCGAATCCACGAGCAATTGAAAGAGAAAAGACTGAATTTTTATTGATTATCAAAAGTTCGATAATTAAATAATACAAAAACCTAAGATACAATGACCATATATAGGCATATAAAGAAGGGTACTACTTTCCTTTGGAAACCAAATAAAAGAAAAATAAAAAATCAAAAATCAAATCAGACTAAAATACTAAAACCAACTCAGATTCGGATATCTTGATACGCAGTAGAAATGTCGACATGTGCAAGATTGTTGTCGACAGTCACGGCTCTGTCGACAGGTGAGAGGCCATGTACATATACTGTCATGACTTTTACTCTCAGGTAACTCTTGTCGACATGCGTGTTTCAGCTGTCGACCGCACCATGTCGACAGGCGTATATTGGCAATCAACAGATTGTTGAGTTGGGCTCTATTTTGGCCTGATCCTGTCATGGTCTCCTATATCAGTCCCTCCCTTCTCAAAAGAACTCGTTCTCGAGTTTCAATCAGGATATAGCTGCTCGGTAGAGACTCTTTCAGTTAGGATTCTTTCTCTCCTTAAATACACCATCATAATATCTTCTTCCTCGAAAAGTTTCTCTCGCCTCTTCTTGTCAGCTGTTGCCTCATACTTATTATTGGATTTCTCAATATTCAATTGAACCTCTTCTTGCACGTCCGTTGAACCACGAACCATGCTATTGTATGCAAACTCTATTTGGAGCAAAGTTTTTCCTACAACCTTGGTTTGTCTCTACATGTGCTCCGCAATAAGTTGCCAAAGGTGCGGTTGACAACTTCCATTTGTCCATCGGTTTGAGGATGCACCGTGCTGCTATACTTCAATGATGTACCAAATCTCCGCCGCGAGGTAGTCCAAAGGTAGCCAAAAACTTGCTATCCAGATTTGAACAATGGAACTCGGCACGCCATGGAATCCCATCATCCATCCACTCATATAATCTCTCTAAAGTCTTGAAGATTGTCTTCCATTCATCTCTTGTCCTAATGTGGATTTGATGGTAACCGCTCTTGAGATTTATCCTCGAAAACATACACAAACCTCTTAACTATCCAACATATCATCAAGTCATGGTATGAAAAATCGGTAGCGGATAATGATCTTGTTGATTGCCCGGCTGTCCACACACATGCGTCAACTTCCATCCTTTTTAGGTGTTAAAGAGCCGCTACGACATATGGGCTCATACTCTCTTTAATATGCCCCTTGCATATCACTCTTCAACCTTCTCTTTTAGAATTTCACTCTCCTTAGGATTCATCTGGTAGTGTGAAAGATTAGGTAGACTTGCTCCCAGAATAAGATCAATGTGATGTTAATATCTCTCATGGGTGGTAATCTATCCGAAAGTTCATCGTGCACAACTCTTTTAAGCTCTTTTATAATGATTTCATCTTTTTAGGGATTTCAGTAGGTCGATAACTTCTTCTTTGATGACTAAAGCAAATCTTTACTTTGTCTCCTTTGATTCCACAAGAAACTCGCCTCGATTTCATGTGGATATGAATTTAGGCTTATTTTCTTCTGTAAACTTTGGGCGGGTTGAATTTACATCATGGCAACTCTTTTGCGCTTCCAATTGAACATATAGATGTTCATTTTACCCCTGTGGGTTGCATCAATATCGTGTTGTCATGATCTCTCCAAAAGAATATAACATGCGTTCATGTCAACCACATCACAAGCAATAGAATCTTTATAATATTTGGCAATTAAAATTGGAACATGACATGGATCTGTTATCTTGATGAATGAGCCTTCTTGATCCAACCAATGGTATAAGGATGAGAGTGTGGCTCCATCTCTAGGCTCAAGTGATTTACAAGTGCTCTAGATACCATGTTCATGTTCTCGCATCTTTCGTTGTCAATAAAGAGGTTGCATATCTTGTTCTTGACCGAACACCTTGAATAAAAGATTTGACGTCGCTGTGTAGTGTCGGGGGTCCTTTGGTTGCAATGCAATCTCTAAACAACACAAGTTGTAGATTCGTTGATGGATGTAATAGTGTATAATAGTGGTATTTGAGAAAAATAAGTTGATGAGTGATAGGGTGGTGGTTGCTGTATTGGATGCGAGGGTGGAGATGGTGGAGGAAGATTAGTTGATGGGTGATATGGTGGTAGTTGATGTGGTGGATGTTAGTGTGGAGGTGGTGGAGGAAGCTTAGTAGATGAATCCTGTCTGCTTCGGTATGTACTATCGGCCAGACTTTGATCATCATCTTGAGGGATAATCTCTTGAGCTCTTAGACTATGCTATCCATATCTGATCCGATATCCGAAAGTTAGGTGCTTGATAATGATATCCATATGGAATAGACTATTCTTCAATGAAATGAGACAATAGATTTTGACATTTGAGTTGGTGAAAAAGTAATAGTGAAAAATATCCGATTCTTGCAAGAGTAGTACGAGATATTTTGAGTATTTCGATATAAACTGTGGCATCCGAATCGACACTTAGCACCGGAGGTCGTGTAATCAATTGTTATATAAATCGAATGACAATAGAGACAATGAAAGCATTGATATGTACACAATAATATCATAACATGTATCACATTTAATATTGTTGTAGATGAGATAAAAAATAATATAAAGTATATCCATTTAGTTTATCCCTAACCGTATTCATTTTTACGTTATCCGATTAGTATCCGCATCCGATCCGCTAATATTTGATTCATATCCGATATTCGATTTTGGCAGATACGGATATCATTTTTTCACATCCTCCAATATCTGTATCCGTATCAGTATTCGAAAGTTGGATGCGGGTACGGATATGGTAAAGACAATATCCGATCCGATAGCACCCCTACTTATCAGTACTTCATCAATATTTTAATTTCTGTCACTATATTTATTTCAACTTTCAACTAATAGAACAATTAGAATGTGTAAGGATATTCTTGTATTTTCTTATATATTCCTTATCTATATAAAGAGATGTAACCCTAATCTAGGGTTACGCTGTTTATTCTCTAAACTAACATGATATAAGAGTGGTCTCTCTTTTATCACCACATGCGTCTCTATCATCATCCATCAACTTTCAAACCCTAGCCGTCATCTAAAAAATTCCTAGCCACCAACTATCTACACCGCATCTTACTTCTCTTCATCCAACCTCCATCTCCTCTTTCTCTCCATTCTGTGTGTTGTTAATCTGCTTCCTCATCCGTGTGAGTGAGAGTTCGCACTGGTTTGATCCCAACAAAGTGATCTTTGTTGACTTTTGTTTCCTTCGCTTCTCATTGACAATAATGAGCAGATATAATCACTTGTGTTTTCTTCCAAAACAATATTTGTTGGAGACACATAATTTCACTAGTACCGTATTTTATCCGGTGTCACATTTACGTGCAAAGTCTCCTCCAAATTTTTTTTCACACAAGCAATAAAAAGAACACACTGTGAGACAGAACTGTTCGCATCTTCTTGAATTTCATTTTGATTTAACAATAAAATAATGTTCCATGAGAGAGAAACATAAGCTCTAGCGTGTCAGCTCACTGGTAACACCCATCATTCTCAAGAGGGGGGTCTCAGGCTTAATCCTCACATCGAACGGGGATATTAAGCTTGAGTAGGATTAATGATGGGTGTGTGTACGCTGGAGAGTGACCTTTATTCTGTTTCCAAAAGAATGAGAGGAAAACATAAAGAGATAGACTTGTGTCATTTTGAAAGGATTCGAGGTCGAATCCTTCTCACTCAAATACAACCTTATGACATTCTAATATAAGATCCACTCCATTGAAGTTGACATTCTATTATAAGATCCAATCCGTTGAAGTTGATCTACATTACTTCAAGTATCTATAAATCAAAAATTAAATGTTTTCAATACTTTTTACCTATGCATCAAGTAGGGAAAAAACAGATAGCATAAATAGTGAGTTGGTTAGTTTAATAGTGTAGAACATTTAAAACTAATAAAAATTAGTTTGGGTTTTCAAATGTTTAAATCATGATCAAGCCTGATCGAGAATTTGTATGTCTAAAGATATATATATAACCAACTCACTACACTCGGCCTTTCATTTTGCGCCGCTTGATGGATGAGCGAAAAGTATTTAGTTGATTTTTTATTTATAGATACTAGAAATAATGTAGATCAACTTCAACGAAGTGGATCTTGTATTCGAATGTCGGATGTCGGTATTTGAGTGGGAAGGATTCAGCCCCGAATCCTTCCGGAATGACACAAGTCTATCTCAAACATAAATACTACAAGCAAGAAACATACTAATTTAATGTTGCACTCTTTTATCTCCAATTACTCTCAAATATAAGAAGAATCTAACTAACTTGAATTGCCAACTAAGATTACAGCCTTAAAATATCACTTTTGCTTTCAAAAACTTGCATTATGAACTTGATGATCATTGAGTGTTGACATGATCCGTCCAAAAGATCTTGTCTGTGACTTTTATTTGAGTAGGGGAAATCAAACAGAAGAAGAAACTATCTTGCTAAGGAAACTGATAGGAACAGGAAAAATAAAAGATATAATCCAGCCAGAAAACCCTAGACTATTGTCTGTGAGAGAGAAATCAGACTAGAAGAAACCTTCCCAATGAGGAAAATTGATAGAAACTTGATCTATAAATCACATATTAGGAAAATACAGTCAGAGACAATTAACTCTAGAAACATTAATGAAATGTCAAGTAAACTACTTTAATCAGAAAATTTGATAGAATATATCATGATAACTGCTATCATATGTGATGAAGGCATATTTGTACACATCTTATACCTAAGTTGCATATATGTTAGTACATTATTTTTGTTGAATTATACTTAATTGGTGTGTTTTTGTTGTTTAGAGAATTGAAGACCTATGCAAATCATTTGGTGCTGAGTAAGTAAATTTGGGTTCAACAAAAGATCAAAAAAGAAATGAATCAAATATTAAGGTTGAATAGGCTAAAGATTCAAGTGTAAACCAAATCTTCAAAGGATTTTCTTCATCCAAATCACATGTTGGAATCGAAAGAATGATTGAAGGATTGTTGAAGCAATTTAAGAAAACATATTATAAATATGTTGGAATGATTGAAAGAAACATGTACTTCTATTCTCCCTATAAAAGGACTAAAAGCGGGAGGTTATTTGAGAGGATTTTGTAATAGTTTTATTTCTTTCTTTTGTAAAAGAGTTTTAGAGAGAGTTTTGTTTCTTTTTTGAGAGTTGTAACAAGAGAATTATTTTAATCAATTGTTTTTTCATTGTCACGCTCATTCTCTGCTTTTTCTTGTTTTTATTACTCTTCGTTATAAGTGATTGAGAACCTTCTCTTGGGGAGAGGGTTCCGCTCCATGAATGCGTAGAGTTGCTCCTTATGTTTATGTTCTCTTTTACTATATTATTAATATCTAATTTTTATTTTAATTTAAGATTTATCAGTTTTGATGGATTGTATTTCACTTCAGTGTGAACTCATACCATCTTAAGTTTAAATTAGTTAAAAATATAATTAAATAAAAACTCTTAATTCTAATTAGATCAAGCCGACTTTAGAGAGATTTCTTCACAATAAAGATGCTAGAGTTATTTGTAGCTTAATCTGCGATAAAAGTAAAAGAGTACATTAGGTTTATTGCAAAATCATCCAGTTTTTAGAATAAAAATAATTTCTAAAGATTGAAGTAAATGTAAAAGAGTAATGAAAACATAAGGGAAGAATCTCTATAGACAAGGTAGTGATTCTCAATCCCCAAGTTTGCTCATTTTGATAAAGTTTAACATTTTAATTTCCTAAACTTAAATTCTAAAATCCAAATCATTTGTTTTAAAACTAGATTAAAAATAAATTTAGGTTTTTAAAATTGTGATTTTCAACAAGTCTCTGTGAATTCGATCATTTTTTTTGCCATATTACTAGTTTTCAAGTATTTCAAAGCAATAACATGTAACTTTGTTATTTATTTGGGGTTCAAACAATTACGGTAAATTTCTCTAAGATCCGAGCCGCAACAAATTTTCAACGTCGTTGCCGGGGACTTTGTGTGAGAAACTTTTTTGAAACCTATATTTAATTTTTCTTCTAGTTCTTAAAACAAATTTTAAAAAAAAACTGATTTTTTTTTTCTTTTTCTTTCTTCTCCTTTTTTCTCTTTTGACCTCGCTAAGCAAATATTCTCGAGTTCTCTTGCAGAAATCAGAAAGGAACTGCGAAAAGGAGAAAAGGACATTTACTTAATATCATTTCATCATTTTTTACTTTCCATTATAAAAAAAATTTGCTAACTTCATTTTTTTCGGAGAGAAGAAGAAGAAAAGAAGGCTAAAAGGTAATTGCGAAAGTGAAAGGAGGCGAATCGGTTTTTTCTTTGGAAACCAATCATATTTTATCCAAGTTTCTCAATGTCAACATAAAACTTTTTAGGGCAGAAAATTAAAAAATTAAAACTTAGAGATTGGTCATGCTTAGATCCATTGCACTACACTATAATTAATTGTGTTTCTAATCAGTTTTTGTGACAGCTGGATCAAAAGTACGTTCAAAATTTTCACACTTTCCTACAACATAACCATTAAATCTTTTTAAGATTGTGTGACATTTTTGAGTGATCATGTCTTTGTTTTGTTTTGTGCATTAGAGCAACTTTGCATAATATACTTAAGAATTGTCTCCCTCTCATAAGGTCGAGATATCATCACTCGCTAGTTGGCTCAAAACTCACAATCTCATATAGGTTTTTTCCTAAGCCTGAAATAATTTAAAACTTGATTAGAACTTGACCGCTAGGATTTTCGAGCTCATTTAAGCGGATCTATTGTAGGAGCACTCGATGAACACCTTCAAGCTTTCGAAGGAGAACTTTCTTGTCTAGAAATAATGACTTAGCCATCGCGGCGGACTCCTGACCTGGAAGGATTAAATCACTTGTTTGACGGGTTTAAGCAATAAGCCTACCATCCATCTAACCCACTTAGGAGCCGTCTAATTAGGAGAGAACTTGTTCTCTACAAGATTTGAAGTGAAACTTGACTACCTTTGAATTAAACTCAAGATAAAGAAACTGATCTGTCTAGTTGAGTTAATTGTGTGCATCATTTTTGGACTAGAATAGGCTCAAACTATAAAGTTCTTAAAGGTTGCTTAGGGTTCGTGACAATACACATCGACTTTTTAGGATTGAGTCTCTTGCTTTGAATCAGTGCTTGGTCAACTCTTCTACATTTGAAATGGTTGAAGATCGAAATCATGTTGAAAATGATACCATGACTCTAAAAGAGCGCTTCAATCCAAATGGGGCACAACCCTCTAAGTGCATTATATTGCCTAACACCAACGCAACCCACTTTGAACTCAAACCAGCTATTCCCTAGTTGCTTCCTACTTTCTATGGTAAGGACATACTCATATTTGATAAGTTCTTAGACATTTGCTCCACATTCAAATTTCAAAAGTTTCTAATGAATTGGTTAGGTTAAGATTCTTTCCATTTTCATTGAAAGACAAAGCAAGAGCTTAGTCGAATCATTTAGAGCCCAACTCGATCACGACTTGGAGAGATCTAAACTTCAAGTTTGTCTCTAAATTCTACCCCATGCTCAGGACAAACCAATATAGACTGAAAATCTCCACTTTCAAGTAAGAAGGGGGAGAGAAATTTTTTGAATCTTGGAAAGGTTTAAAGGATCTTCAAATCAAGTGTCCACGCCATAATTTTAAGAAATGGTGGTTGGTCCAGTACTTTTTCAATGGACTTACAGATTCGAATCGTAACCCTATAGAATCCATGAGTGGTGGATCATTTATAGGTAAGAGTACACCTGAAGCTTGGTCCATTTTTGAGAGATTAGCTAAGAATTCTCAACAATGGGATTTCAATTTTGAAAGTCGAAAATCATCACAATTAAAGAAAAGAATGTATGAGATTCAAAATGATGTGAGTTTGAATACGCAATTAGATAGTTTGACACGTACGATGGACGCATTAGTTCTGAGTCAGATCATGAAGGTTGAGAGTCAAGTTCAACAGGATGCATGTAATGTGTGCACTAGTCCCATGCATAATGCAATGGTGTATCCTTTTTTAAGGAACCAAGAGGGTATAAGTGAGCAAGTTAATGCCATGAACCAATTTAGGAAATCATTCAGTAGTCCATACTCTTAAACCTATAATCTTAATTGGCGAGATCACCCCAACTGTTCTTGGAGACAACCACAACCTCAACCTAACGAAGTAGGGCCACCAGGATTCAACCAATTCTGTCCTCCTAATCTGCCTTTCTCTTATGCTTCCCCTCCTAATTCGCATATGGTTGCATATCCGCAACAACTATCCAACTTGGAGGCCATAATAGAGAAATTCATCACTGGAACTAGTACGAATATGCAAGAACTAAAAGCTGCTAGCTTACAGAGTACCCAAGCAATTTCACAGCTTCAATATCAGAGGTGTCAGTTAGCAACTAAGACCAATGAGAGAGAACCATGAAAGTTTCCTAGTCAACCAATTTCAAACCCAAAAGGTCAGTATGAGGTTATTCAGTCATCCACTTCGAGCATGTCAAGCAAGCATGTTCAAGCACTCAGAATCCTTACATATGAAAGACGAGTGAATGATCAAATTGAAAAGCTAAATCCTGACCAAGTTGAATCTGAAGATGACGTTATCTCCCCCCCACCGCCCCCCAAAGAATCGAGATAATTCAACGAAGGACATGGCAGTCACTCTGAGCCCTAGTGAGTCCAAGTCTAGTGATATGTCCGAGCAAACTTTCATTCCTAAAGCACCTTTTCCCTAGCAATTATTTCAAGATAAGACCAGGAAAGAATTTTAATGAGATGATAGATTTGTCAAGTTGAGATCAATATTCCATTGCTTAATGCTATCAAGCAAGTTCCTGCTTATACCAAGTTTTTAAAAGACCTTTGCACACAGAAACAAAAATCTAAAATGCAAAAGAAAGCTTTTCTTGTTGAGCAAGTCAGTTCAATCATCCAAAACAATATCCCACCTAAGTTTAAGGATTCTTGTTGTTCAACCATATCTTGTGTCATTGGCAATCATGTGATTGACAAAGCTTTATTGGATTTAGGGGTGAGTGTTAACTTACTGTCGTACTCGATGTACAAGCAATTAGGTCTTGAAGAGATGAAGCCAACTCAGATTCGATTATTTTTGGCAGATCGTTCTATCAAGTATCCTCGAGGAATTGTTGAGGATGTTTTGATCAAAATTGATAAGTTCATTTTTTCAGTGGACTTCATAATCTTGGACACTAAACCTGTTCCGAACCCTAGTAACCATGTCCCTGTAATTCTATGACGACCATTCCTAACCAATGCTAATGCAATCATTCATTGAAAGAATGAAATTATGAAGATATCTTTTGGCAATATGACCGTAGAGTTGAATATATTTGATGTCAGCAAACAACCACCAACAATAATGATATTTCTGAAGTTGACACAATTGAAAGTCTGATCGAGAACAGTTGGATGCAATTTCATTCTGAAGATATTGTTGAGACGTGTCCCGCTCATTTTGGAGATGATTTTGATTGCGAGGGATCTTTTGAAGAGGTAAATGCGTTGTTAGAGTCAACACTTTCAATGAATATTGGCAAGTGGCTACCTAAAGTAGAACATTTTTTACCATCACCGTCTTCATCTCCATCTCTCCCATCCATCATAGAGTCCTCTAAATTAGATCTGAAACTATTACCTGATACACTCAAATAGGTGTTTTTAGGCTCTGCTGAGACCTCAGTAATTATGGCATCTGATTTGGATAAGAAACAGGAAAGTAAGTTGTTGATTGTTCTTAGTGAGCATAAGAAAGCAATAGGATGGTCTTAGCTGACATTAAGGAAATGAGTCCCGATGTGGTTATGCATCGAATACATTTTGAGGAAAATGCTAAAATCTCTAGTGAACCATAACGGAGATTGAATCCTGCAATGAAGGATGCAGTGAGAACTGAGGTGTTGAAATTATTGGATGCATATATCATTTACCCAATTTTTGATAGTGCGTGAGTTAGTCCAGTTCATTTTGTGCCAAAGAAGTCTGGAATCACAGTAATTCAAAACCAAGAAAATGAGTTAGTGCCCACCCGTGCTCAAACAGGATGGCGTGTTTGCATTGATTACTACAAACTGAATGTTGTTACTAGAAAGGATCACTTCACTTTGCCTTTTATCGATCAAATACTTGAGAGGTTAGCCAGTCATGCTTACTATTTTTTTCTTGATGGTTATTCTGGCTATAACCAGATCCCTATAGCATCAGAGAATCAAGAGAAGACTACCTTCACTTGCCCTTTTGAAACGTTCGTCTCTCGTCACATGCCCTTTAGTTTATGCAATACATCTGCCACTTTTCAGTGATGCATGATTAGCATCTTCTCTGATATGGTCGTACATTTTCTTGAAGTGTTTATGGATGATTTTTCAATATATAGGTCATCTTTTGAAAAGTGTTTGCACCATCTGTCACTAGTCTTAGAAAGGTGTAAAGAGAAAACTTTGGTGTTGAACTGGAAAAAATGTCATTTCATGGTGAAGGAGATTGTCTTAGGGCACATCATTTCTGATAAGGGAATAGAAGTTGACAAGGCTAAGGTCGATTTAATTTCCAACCTTCCGCCGCCTTGTATAGTGAAGGAAATTAGATCTTTTTAGGACATGCTGGGTTTTATCGCAGGTTCATTAAGAATTCAGTAAAATCTCTAGATCATCGTGTAATTTACTTGCCAAAGATGTTGCTTTTGTCTTCGATGATGAGTGTTTAAAAGCTTTTGAGCAACTCAAAGCCATGTTGACTTCTACCCCTATCATTCAACCACCGAATTGGGAAGAGCCCTTTGAGATCATGTATGATGTATCTGACTATGCAGTTGGAGCAGTTTTAGGGCAGCTGTTAATAGATTACTTCATGTGGTCTATTATGCTAGTAGAACTTTGAGTGATGCACAACTAAATTATTTCACCACTGAGAAATAGTTGTTAGCAGTTGTATTTGCATTAGACAAGTTTATATCCTACTTTTAGGGTCTAAGGTCATCATCTTTTCTGCTCATGCGGCTCTTAAGTACCTTCTTTCTACGAAGGATGCTAAAGCATGTAATTCGTTGGATCTTACTACTACAACAGTTGATTTAGAGATTCGAGACAAGAAGGGCTCCGAGAATATTGTAGTAGATCACTTGTCTAGGCTCATTTTAGAGTCTCTGTCCGACTCCATCCCTATCTCTGAGTTCTTTCCTGAAGAGAAATTGATGAATGTTTCCAAGTTATCTTGATATGCTGATTTGGTCAACTATCTTGCTACGGGTCAAATGCCTTCTCATTGGACTAAGCAAGATAACTCTTAATTTTTAGCCAAAGCGAAATATTTCTTTTGAGATAATCCATACTTGTTCAAGTATTGCCCAGACCAGATCATTAGGAGATGTGTGCCTGACGATGATTTTCATAGTATTATTTTTTTTTTGTCATGATCAAGCTTGCAGAGGGCACTTTAGTTCTAAGAAGACTGTTGCAAAAATTTGCAATGTGAATTTAATTGGCCTTCCATTTTTCATGACTGTAATAAATTTTGTAAAGCTTGTGATCGATGCCAGAGGTTAGGAAGTATTTCGAAAGAACATGATGCCTCTCCATTGATACTAATTGTTGAAAATTTTAATGTATGAGGCATAGATTTCATGGTATCGTTTTCAAACTTTTTTGGTAAGTGTACATCTTTGTCGTTGTCGACTATGTATCAAAATGGGTAGAAGCCAAAGCATGCAGAACTAGTGAAGACAAGTGGTGGTTCAATTTTTGAGAGAGAATGTTTTTGCTCGATTTAGTACACCACATGCCATTATGAGTGATGGGGGAAGCATTTTGCACTCAGTTTTTAAGAAACTTATGCTCAAATACTCTGTCATTCATAAGATTGCCACTCTTTACCACCCACAA
>JAVJIF010021364.1:0-88311 GCA_038442645.1 Agave tequilana
TTTTTTTTTGAGATTTGTCTATGCTTGAGCATATTTTTGTGTATGCATGTGTTGAGGGGGAGCTTCATTTGAAGTCTCTACCCAAAATATTTGTAATAACTATATATGTTTTGTCATCATCAAAAAGGGGGAGATTGTTGGCCCAAAGGCCATTAGCCCAATATCCCGATGAATATTTTGATGATAACAAACCATATTTAGTTATGTATTTAACAATTTTGTTTAAAAGATTTCAGGTTAAAACAGGTTGATTTGACGGCTCTGATATCAAGAGTCACAAGTTTGGGTGCCGCTAAAGATGTGCATTCCCAAACTAAGCACATTAGGAAGCTTCGGGATCAAGACATGAAGAAAAGACCTAGTCAAGATCAAGACAATGAAAAAGTCCAAGATTTGTATTTTTACTTTTTTTTTTAGACTTTTTGTCAAAACCTAGATGTTAGAAGTAGAGTTATGGGATTGTCACTCACACACACACTTTAGTTTGATTCATGGCTTCAAAAATAATTTCTATTTCCAATTTAGTTTTAGAGTTAACATGTTTTGGAAAATTGTTTTAGAAACTTTAAGTTTTGGAAAACCGATTTTTTGGAAAAATAAGTTTTTTATCAAAGAGGATCTTTATCAAAATGTTTTAACATGTTAGAGTAGTGACTTATGATCATACTCCTATTTTTATAAGGTCCAAAACCTCAACCCAAGACCAAAACTAAAACCCAAGTTCTGGTTGCTGCAGTGTCTGATTTTTCAGAACTGACAGGAGCCGGTCGACCGTCCGGGTCGACCGACGTGCACGCTGTGCATGTGTGTACGTCGCCCGACCACTCGGGTCGATCGGGGCACTTACAGTGCTCTCTGTTTGTTTGGGTCGACCGGGGCGGTCGACCGCTGTCCCCCAACGGTCAGAAATATGACCGTTGGCGATCGACCGTCCCGGTCGACCGGCAGCTGTCAGAAAAGTCTGACAGACTCCAACAGCTCTATTTTCTGACAGATTTTGTTGGGATCTCACCCAACGAATTTCTCTAGCTGTCTTACCCTGTTTTTCAACCCTATAAATAGTGGGTCACTTCAACATGATAAGACACCAATTTTCACAACATTTTTCACATCAATTCTTTCAAGCTTTTATTTGAGAAAAGATTTTCAAAGCCAAAATTTTCATACACCCATTTGAAGCCTTTACCTCTACTTCACTCTAGATATTTGCACTACACAATCCCAAAATTCTACATCTACATATTGGTTATAGGATTGTGCTAAGTGAGCGATTTTCGATCAAGTGTGATCATTTTCTTCTTGTGTGAAGTTGTAGAGGCATCGGCCTCAAGGTGAGCTAGTGTGCTCCGGGTGGTGTTGCGACATCACGAGAGATAGGACAAGTGTGTCCTTGTATTGCGATCCGGTGGGATCAACAATAGTGGAAATCCTTCAAGTGTGAAGGCGGGGACGTAGAGCGTGGCTCGAACCTCGGAAACATATACTCGTGTTTGCGTTTGCTCGAATTTTCTCTAAACTCAAACTCCTTTATTTCTTGCACTACTTATTGTGTTTATTATTGTTAGTCTTTTAAATTTGAGCAATTTGTTAAGTAGAATTTTTAATTCCGCATTATTGCCATATTTCATATAGCCATCACCTACTCACCCCCCCTCTAGGTGATTTTAGTTGGGTCTCAGTAATTGACGTTGTGAATGAACCCAATGTCCTTGTTGTCCTCCCAATACATTTGCACAGTGAAGTTCAGATCTCGGGGATCGTCCGCGTTCAATTCAACCAACTTCAAGAACTCTGCTTCTGTCCTGGGTCGCATATGCACAGTTGCACGGATGTCCCATACATTTTAGATGTGTCGATCTTCATTAGAGGAGGTTGTGCCTACAATCGGTGTAGTAGATTCTACTGCCACCGAGGCAGAGGCTGTCAGTGAACAATGACAAAGGACTCTGCTGCCACCGTGGCAGAGGTTGCTGGTGGAACTGCTGCAGAGGGCTTTGCTGCCACCGAGGCAGAGGTTATTTTAGAGGGCTCTGCTACCACCGAGGTAGAGGCTGATGGAGAGGGCCTTACTACCATTGAGAAGAGGTTGTTGCTACAGAGGGCTCTACTATCGCCGAGACAGAGGCAGAGGTTGCTACTGCAGAGGGCTCCACTGCCACTGAGGCAGAGGCTGCTGCCGCAGATGCCTCTGCTGCTAAATAGGTAGAGTCTGGAACAGGGGAAAAGGATGCTGCTGTCCGACGCTTCCTTTGTACCCGTTTGCCCTGTCAGGTTGCCAGATAATTAAAAGGGGACAAAATAATCAAATAAGTGACGTTCTGTCAGTTAGTTGGACAGATAGTTTAAAAGTTGGACAGATAGTTTAAAAGTTAGAAAGAAAAATTAAATTGGACGGATAGTTTAAAAGATGGACAGTTACTTAAAAGGTTGGACAGATACTTAAAAACTTGGACAGATACTTAAAAATGTGGACAGAAACTTTAAAAGTTGGATAGGAACGTAAAAACTTCGACAGATACTTAAAAATATAGAAAGAAACTTAAAAATTGGATAGATACTTAAAAACCTGGACAGAAACTTTAAAAATGTGGACAGAAACTTTAAAAGTTGGACAAACAAAAAGTACCTACGTTACGGGAAATGCCCAAGATGGAAATATCACAACATTAGCAGGCTTTCGGTGTTCCTAACCCTTCACATTCTTAACAATGTTGGTTAAATCAGCAGAGCCTGCGGTCTATTCCGCTTTTTCTTCTTCTCTTTCCCTTCTATTTCCTCCTCTCTTCTTCCTCTCTTACTTCCACCCCGATTGATTCTATGTCTTCTTTTTCTTTCGACTCGGGAAACTTCCTACGATCTTCAAAAGAAGGCCCCGCTTTTGCAACATCATCGAGGCCAGCAACCGCCAAGGTAGTGCGAAGGCGGATGATCTTTTGTTCATAACGAACAAGCACTTCTTCTCTTATGTCCCTTTGCTTCTCTATTCGCGCCTCTCTTTTTCTTCTTCGGGAGGTACCATGTTCTCCCTCTTCTTCTCTTCCTCTCTCCGTTCTCTCTCCTTCTCTCTCTCCTTTCCTCCTTGCTCTCTTCTCCTCTCCTCTCTTTTCTTCTATCTTCTCTTCTCTCTTCCTTCCCACTTCTCAAACTCCTATTCTTTCTTTTCAGGTACCATCTCTTCCTCATCGATAATGTGGCAGACGACCTTCTGTGACCTGCGCTCTAACCCCAACTACATAAAGGAGCCCACAAAATGTCCCATTTCTACCCAAATACACATGGGTGGAACACCGTCTCTATGCCTAGCCGGTGTCCGGAGGTCGGTTATCGTATAGTACCATAACTGCATTTCAGAATAAAAGGTTAGACATATTACTGAAAAAGTGGACAAATAAATATGAATGTGGACAAATAACTAAAATAGTGGACAAATAACTAAAAAGTTGACAAATTAATTAAAAAATTGGACAGAAACCTAGAAGTTGGACATATTAACGTGGGGTGGCCAAACTTATATTTAATGGGGTAGCACATCCAGGCATGTAGCCACTGTTATTTGTACTTTCACTGGCAATTTGCCTTTCCATTGAAAGCTTTGTATTGCGAGCACCTTTCATTGCTTCCTCGTGAATAGTCACAGCCCACGCCGTGCCTTTCACAGCTTCCAAGCTCCGATGGTACCAAAGTGATTCTTGGACACTGATTGTCTGGTGTTCGGGAGCCATATCATTGAAAGCTGATGTAGGATTTGGAGGAGGACAAATTTAGAAATATCCTCCTTTTTTGAGCTCTCAACGAGGATAGTTAGGAGCTCATCCAAATAATACCTTTTAAAGATGAATAAAAGTTGGGCAAAATTGTCAAAGGGAGTATCAATATTCACAATTAAAAGTGGACAGATATACAAAAAAGTGGATAGAAAAAAGGAAAGTGGACACATTTCACTTAAGTTGGACAAATATTTGTAACTAACCTCTGCTTGTTTTCAGAAGGGATCTTCCCTCCTTGCATGACCCTTATCTCCTTTTCTTTGTCAGTCTCATCCCTCTGCTTCTCCCATGGTTTACCAGAAAATACTTCCTCCAAAGGGAAGTTTCCTCCGTGTTCTTCTTCACGGAAACATCATCGGTTGGTAGGAATGTGTGACTTCTAATGCAAGATGGCGTGAAAGCGTGAAGGCTTGCTGCAAACCTGAACCTCCTTGACTTTTCATCCACTTTGGAATGATCTTCTGAAGGGTGGTTCGGTCCGTGGGTATAGCTCCAAGGTCCAAGTAGTATACAAAAGGACAGGATCCGAAGGCTTGCCGATGACAATCTCTAATTCGGGGTAAAAGACCCTCCATAAACTTTGAATATGGGTGGACCTAGGAAGACGGGCAGAGAAAAATTTTGGTATTCTTCTTCTGCTTTGGAGTAGTTGTAGGCTATCAAAAAATTACTGAAAATAAAGCCTCAGACACGACCTCCCAGACGCGGAGATCGCGTTCCAGCCTCAGCGCAGACCTCGTGTCCTTTGTCACACGCGGAGGTCGCCAGACGCAGACCCCGCGTCCTTTCTCAGACGCGGAGATTACCTGACGCAGACCTCGCGTCCTTTCTCAGACGCGAAGGTTGCCAGATGCGGACCTTGCATCCTTTGTCAAGCACAGACCTTAGCCAGCTCCGTATTTCAACTCAAACGCAAGCCTGAGCAGCTCCGCATTCCAACACAGACGCGAGGCTGTGAGCTCCGCGTCTTAACATCAGAGTGAGGTCCGCGTTCAACGCGAGACCGTGTTTCTACTGTAACTGTCAGTCATGACTGGGTCAGTCACTCCCACGTTCTCTCCACTTAAAGGAGAAATTAATCCCCATTAATGGAGAGTTTTAAGAGGGCAGTTACACTCTAATTTTATCTCCACATAATGGGGGAATAATTCATATTATGGAGAGATTTAAGGAGTTGGTTACACCCCTCCCATTATGGAGAGATTTAAGGGTTGGTTACACCCCAATTCCTCTATAAATAGCTATGAATAGCTAGAGGAAGGGAACCTCTAAAAAGAAGGCTCGGGGGGAGGGGACCTCTTCTAAAAGGAGCTCTGAAAGGAGACCTCTTCTAAAAGGGCTGAGGAGGAGAGTCCTGATGGAGGAATCCAAGAAGCCATGGACAGAGGAGGAAGCTACCTCAGCAGAGTTCGGCCTCGAAGCTCTTGCAGCCTGAGAATGTTCAACTCTTTCTGTTAACTTGCTAAGTTCAAGTTCTATAAATCTCTTTGAGATTCCATTACTGATAGGAGCTATGCAACTCCATCAGTAGATCCAAAGAGAGGATCCACAAGAGGTCCTGACGTTCGGCCGTCAACGGAGAACAAGACTCACTCTCCACCGCTACACGAAGAATCCAGCTTTAAATAAAGAGGAGAATCAATCAAAAAATTCCCTCTCTTTTGTAATCGGATTGTATCCGTTGTAATTTTCTATTCAATTAAAAGAATTTTGCAATTGTGATTTTTCGACGCGTACAAAAGATGGCGACTCCGCTGGGGATAATGATCTTTCTCAACCCACGAGAAAATTGTGGCGCAAGCCGACGTCAAGATGCTTGGATTCACAGTCGAATCGCTTGTGATCGAATTCGACTAAGAGAAGTTGAACTCCCCCTAAGCTTCGGGAGTCTCCCGTGGAGATAACATGGTCAGCCCCAACGTCTTTTCAGAGACTCGCGCCATGACCCACGGTTAAGATGGCAATAGAGACCATTCTCCCCTCCATCCTTTTATCAAGACACTTCCAGTTTCGGATGCCGGGGGTTCTCAACAACCTCTTCGACTCAATCGGAATGCCGAGAGACGGCGAAGGCGTTGCACTCATCGTTAGCAGATAGCAGTGGTTGCAACAGCATATGAGGCTTGCATCAATGTCTCCTATGAGACCCGCGAGGCCAATGATGATGAAGGCAAATCTCGCCGCAAAACTCCTCCAAGGCTCAGCAAACTCAATTTGCAGGGGTTCGCATCAACTCCTACGAGCCAAACGGATTGCTGATCGTCGACAAAGACGTCAAGTTCACCATCAGGAAACAGAGCTCGCTTTCACCCCCGTGTTTCAGCACCAAACGCGAAGTTCGCTTTCAGCCCTGCATTTCTGCAACGATGGTCGCGTTCACGAGCTACGCGTTCCAGCGCCAAAACGTGAAGTTCGCGTCCATCCTCAAGCTGTGCCAAAACGCGAGAACGCGCGACCCATGTTCGGCCTAAGGCCGCGCCAGGACATGACCTTAGCGTTTCATTTTTAAAATGCGAGAGTCGCTGACAGTGTTAAAGAATGACCTTCGCGTTTCTATTCAAAAGCGCAAGACACGCGTTCAGCAGGAGGCTGCGCCAGAATGAGATCATCGCGTTTCACTTCAGAAACGCGAGGTTCGCGTTCAGCCCCAGAGGCCATGTTCAAATATAAACTGAGAAGCTCTCATCCCATGGTTCGAGTGCCATTGTGAGCAGTTCATCTCGGCGGTGCTCTTTGATTGTCACTGCAACTTTCAGATGACTGATCCGTCAGTTTTTAGCATGTAAGGCTTCAAACTCAAACTCTTCCAAGAGACGCAGACCTCGCGTTTCAATGTCAGACGCGGAGGTCGCCAGACGCGGACCTCGTGTCCTTTCTCAGTCAAACACGAAAGTCGTCAGACGCGGACCTCACATCCTTTCTCAGACGCGGAAACACAAGCCTGAGTAGAAGGTTTGCTAAAAACCTTGAGGGACTTGGTCCCATCCTCTCCTTCAAAATCTCCTACCATTCTCACCCACAGAATGGTAGGACCACAAAAATACTTGAGTTCATCTCCCTAATGAAATGAACTGGGATTTGTCATGTTAACAATAAACCTCTGACAAACCAGATTTTTCAATCCCCAGTGGATTCTGTCAAGTTAATATTATACCTCTGACAATGAAACTCTTTAAAAATCCTCGCTGTTATATTGATACTACTCTTCTAACAGCGAATTTTATATACCTCTAGGAAATCAATGATTGTCACGTTAATATTAAACCTCTGACAGTTCATTTTATTTTCTACCAAATCTCCTACCAATTCTCTTCCATAGAGTGGTAGGTCCACAAATACAATCATTGTTAAGTTTAATATCAAACCTCTGACAATGGAAAGTTTTAACACTCCCCAGCGAGTACTAGCTTCACTTGTTGCTCCTCTACATGGAGTCACAAATCAACCAAATTGTCAAGTTAATACTACACCTCTGACATTTCAAACTTCACTTGTCAATTCTCATCAATAGAATGACAAGTCCTCAAAATTGCTTATATCGCAAACCAACTACTGTCATGTTAACATTACACCTCTGACAAACTACTGTTATGTTGCTCTGACAGTTATTTTTCCTCAGGCTTCCATATCGAAGTTGAGACGAGCGATGCTACGTTTAACATCACACCTCTAGCATCCAATTCATTGTTAAGTTCAACACTACACCTATGTCAATGACTTTTCCTCAGGCTTTCATATCAAAGTTGAGACGAGCGATGCTAAGTATAATATCACACCTCTAGCATCCAATTCATTGTTAAGTTCAATAATACACCTATGATAATGACTTTCCCTCGAACTTTCGTATCGGAGTCGAGATGACCAATGCTAAGTTTTATATTACACCTCTAGCATTACCTCCACTGTCAAGTTTAACACCACCTATGACAGTGATATCTTCAGTCTCCCCAATAAAACTGAAGTTCTTATAGAGCTAAGTTAACAGTACACCTCTAGCTCACGTCCTTGTCAAGTTAATATCACACCTCTGACAAGATTCAATCTGATCCGCTAAGTTAATATCACATCTCTGACGGTAAAGAAATATTTAGATCCCCAACGTATCTAGTCTTACTTGTCATTCTCTTCAATAGAATAACATGTCTACTTAGATTGCTTAAATCGCAAATCCCATTACTGTTATGTTAAATATTACACCTCTAACAGTAAATTTTTATTTACTAGGAAAATCAATATTTGTCATGTTAACAGTTACCTCTGACAACTTATTCCCTAAAATTCCCTCCAAAATCCCTTACCAATTCCACCCACGGAATGGCAGGACCACAAAATGCCTGTTTTTCCAGCAAAATAATTACAGATCAAACCTGTCATGTTAACATTACACTTTTGACAGTAAGGCTTTGATGTTTCTCCGGGGGTAAAATTTCAACTTGTCAATTCTCTTCAATAGAATAATAAGTCCACTCAAAATACTGTTATGTTCAAATCACACCTCCAAAGTAGACAAATTCCGGTCAAGTTAACATCACACCTCTGACCAAAATTTCAACTTGTCAGTCCTTTTCAATAGGATGGCGAGTCCACCAAACTGCTCAAATCGCAAGACAAATCTCAGTCAAGTTAACATCACACTTCTGACCAAAATTTCAACTTGTCATTCCTCTTCATAGGATGGCGAGTCCACCAAACTGCGCAAATCGCAGAATCTCTCGGTCAAGTTAATACTACACTTCTGACCAAGTTGCTCATATCACGGTCAAGTTAATACTACACTTCTGACCAAAGTTGCTCATATCACAAAATCAATCGTTGTAAGTTAACATTACACCTATGACAGTGATCTCCTCAATTTTCTCAGTGAAAATGAGACCTTTCAATGCTAAGTTAAACATCACACCTCTAGCATGCATTTCATTGTTAAGTTAACATTACACCTATGACAATGATCTTCTCTCAATTTTTCTCAGTGAAAATGAGACTTTCGTGGTGCTAAGTTAATATCACAGCTCTAGCACACATCTTTGTCAAGTTAATATCACACTCTGACAATTCAATTTGCTCAATTTGTAAACTCAAACCATCACGTTAACATTACACCTCTGACGGTAAAAATCTCTATGGATCTTCAACAAATCTAATCGCACTTGTCATTCTCTTCAATAGAATGACAGGTCCACTTTAAATTGTGTAGATCGCAAAATCAATCGTTGTTATGTTAATATCACACCTCTAACAGCAAACTTTCATTCTCAACAGAGTTCTAGTCATGTTAACACTAAACCTCTGATGATAGACTCTGGCATAATCCCCAGCGGATCAAACTTCACTTGTTATTCTCATCAATAGAATAGCAAGTCCATAAACTTTTTCAAATCACAAGTCCTGATCCCACTGTCAAGTTAACATCACACCTCTGACAGTAACCTTCTCAAATTTTCCCAGTAGAGTTACACCTCTGGCAATTAAAACTCTTCCAAAGAAGCTTTGAGCGTTACCTTCGCGTCTCAAGCATAGAGCCGCGACTCAACAAACTTAAGAGTCGAGTCTAACAGCAAGTAAAGGTTGCGTCTCTACAGTAATTGAGAGCCGCGTCTCTACAACAATTGAGAGTCGCGTCTCAACTTTGGTGAAGTTCGCGTCTCCACTTTATCAGTGTGCCAGAACCGCATCTGTGAGAGCTGCGTCCTCTCTCTCCCCCCCATACAAAGAGTATGTCTCTGCGACTGCAATCAGTTCAACAGTATACTAACAAAGGCAATTGACAACTCTACCGGTTCAATAATATACTGACAATCAAATTATAACGATCTTTCTTGGAGGCTTCAAGCAGTTCAATAGTACACTCACGAAGACCAGAATTCAGACAAGATCAAGCAGAGACTGCCTCTTAGAAGAATGCCAGTCCGATTATAGAAAGGCCAGATTCGACTGAAATCCAAAGTATTTCAAAATCCGTCTCAGTCAACCACGGAGTTTCAAAAACTTTGGAGGGGGTTCTGTAGGCTATCAAAAATTACTGAAGATAAAGCCTCAGACGCGAACCTCCCAGACGCGGAGATCGGGCTCCAACCTCAGTGCAGACCTCGTGTCCTTTGTCAGACGCGGAGGTCACCAGACGCAGACCCCGCGTCCTTTCTTAGACGCGGAGATCGCCCGATGCGGACCTCGCGTCCTTTCTCAGACGTAGAGGTTGCCAGATGCGGTCCTTGAGTCCTTTGTCAAACACGGACCATAGCCAGCTCCGTCTTTCAACTCAAACGCAAGCCTGAGCAGCTCCACATTCCAACACAGACGCGAGGCTATGAGCTCCGCGTCTTAACATCAGAGTGAGGTCCGCGTTCAACGCGAGACCCGCGTTTCTACTGTAACTGTCAGTCATGACTGGGTCAGTCACTCCCATGTTCTCCCACTTAAAGAAGAAATTAATCCCCATTAATGAAGAGTTTTAAGAGGGCAGTTACACTCCAATTTTATCTCCACATAATGGAGAATAACTTCCTATTATGGAGAGATTTAAGGAGTTGGTTACACCCCTCCCATTATGGAGAGATTTAAGGGGTTGGTTACACCCCAATTCCTCCATAAATAGCTATGAATAGCTAGAGGAAGGAAACCTCTAAAAAAAGGCTCGGGGGAGGGGACCTCTTCTAAAAGGAGCTCTGAAAGGGGACCTCTTCTAAAAGGGCTGAGAAGGAGAGTCCTGATGGAGGAATCCAAGAAGCCATGGACAGAGGAGGAGAGCTACCTCAGCAGAGTTCGGCCTCGAAGTTCTTGCAGTCTGGGAAGTGTTCAACTCTTTTTATTAACTTGCTAAGTTTAAGTTCTTTAAATCTCTTTGAGATTCTATTATTGATAGGAGCTATGCTACTCTATCAGTAGATCCAAAGAGAGGATCCACAAGAGGTCCTGACGTTCGGCCGGTCAACGGAGAACAAGACTTACTTTCCACCGCTACACGAAGAACCCAGCTTTAAATAAAGAGGAGAATCAATCAAAAGATTCCCTCTCTTTTGTAATCGGATTGTATCCGTTGTAATTTTCTATTCAATTAAAAGATTATGCAATTGTGATTTTCCGACGTGTACAGTAGTATCTCTGTGGACAAATTGTAAGAAAGGTCAAATGTTGACAAAAACAGAAATAGGTGGACAAATAATTAAAAGGTGGACCTAATGTTCGAAATGTGGACAAAACAAAAAAAAGTGGACAAATAATTAAAAATGTGGATATAATGTTGGAAATGTGGAAAAAAACAGAAATAGATTAAAAATAATTAAAAAAGTGGACATGATGTTTGAAATGTGGGCAAAAACATAAATAGGTGGACAAATAATTAAACCTGTGGACAAATTGTTCGAAATGTGATATAAATCCCAAGAACTGGACATATAATTAAAAAGTGGACAATTACATAAAAAATGTTGATACATAATGAAAATTTTGGACATATAGGTGGACATATAATGATAAATGTGGACATAATATTCAAAAGGTGGTAAGAAGTGGACACAAATACTATTATGGGCTCACGTTTTGCTGGAAGAAGGAACTGGTTCGGCATGGCTGGCAAAGACTCTTTCTCAGATTTGACTGCGGATGATTTCCTTTTCGCAATAGGAATCTTTCTGTGAAACGGAGATCGAATCGTCGAGGTAAGATCGTGGATGACCGACGGTGAGTTCTGATTGGCCTTTGAGTGAAAGTTTGATAGAGATAGAGGTGGACAGAAATTGATTTTTGAGAGATACAGTTTTGGGGGATTTGCAGAAATTGAAGAAGATGAAAGGGTAATTTTTGAGAAATGACAACACACAGAACGTTAATAATGACGCCGCACATGTTTTTTTTTACTCGATAATGAGAGCAACCAGAACACGCAATCGGGCGGGTATTCATGTTTTTCCAATACTGCTGAAGACCCATGTGCCTACGCAAAGCGTACACGGGGACTTGGTTTAATTAATTCCTATATTGGGGACTTTTCGACACCGATTTTTCTCCTGGGTGTTTTTGACACAAGTCAAACTCCCTGGGACCTAAAATCAATTTTCCTAAAAAAATTGGCTTTTCAGGGACTTTCTCCGAGTGACAAACTTCTGGCTCAACCCACGAACCCTCTATAGTCATATAGTGTTAGTCTTTGATGGGTTCATATTATAACTGGGTTTAACCCGATAGATCCAATTAAGAAATGATCTTGGTTCGAACGTTCGAGTTGTTACTTTGAGGGGTTCAGATTATAATTGCATTTAACCAAACAAATCCAATTAAGAAACGATCTTGGTTCAGTTTAACCAGAGAAATCCAATTTAGAAATGATATTGGTTCGAACCCTAAAGTCACAGAGTGTTAGCCTTTAACGGGTTCAGATTATAACTAGGTTTAACCGGACAGATCCAATTAAGAAACAATCTTACTTCAGTTCAACCGGACAAACCAATTAAGAAACAATATTGGTTCGTGTTTTCCATTGATTTTGCAAAGGGGGAAAACTTACAGAGAGGGGTCGAGGAGCTAAATTACAAGTAACACAAAGATTACAAGTAGATCTCCTCTGAGATTCTAGAGAAGTGTGCCGATAGGAGTCTGGTCAGCGCGCGACCACTTTGTCTCTTTGATGATGCGATCGATGGGATTCCTTTCTCGCCTAGTTCGGGGAATCGGAGAGCAGAAGGTTGGTAGAACCCTCTTGTTACTTCTCAAACTGCCTCCACTTGGGATTCCTTCTCGCCTGGTTCCGGAATTTCCTTGAGAGGGAGGAAGATCTTAGGGTATGAGCACCCTGATTAGAGAAGCAGTTCTCTGAATTCTTGAAAGCAAGAGAATAAGTCTTTGTTTAGCCGTCTCTCTCTGTGCGTGCCTCTGCCTGTGCGCGTGTGTCTCTTCGTACCCTGGTGGGCTATTTATAAGGAGAGCAGGGGTATAATTGTCCTTGAAAGTCTGAAAATAGATTGAGTCAATCTATTTAAATCTGGAAAGTAGCCTTGCTGCGAGGCTAGAATCAGCTTCTGCGAAGTTAGGAATAGCAGGTAGCGTGAATCTCCTGATCTGTTTTGATTCTTTCCACATATTTGAAGGATCTCCCCTGATCTTCTTACTTGTTTTAGGAGAGTCAAGAGATTATGGTAAACAACTGCCAAATTTGATCTCAGATTTGATCTTGATTAGATTTGATCTTGAATAGATTTGATCTCATCTGGAGATTTAGTTGGTCAAAACTGACCATAAAAGACCCGCAGCGGAGCTGCCGCGTCGAGCTCACAGCGGAGCTGGAAGGAGCATCTGGGGAAGTCAGAAGAAAGCTCTTTAGCGGAGCTGGATAAACATCTGTGGTGAAGCTACCGACCATCCTTCTGCGTGGTTGCGTGTGGCTTCGAGCGAAGCTAACTCTCTGCGGAGTTAACTGAGCGCTTCAGGCGAAGTTATAAGTTAGCTCACTATAGAGCTTTGAATAGCTTCAAGGCGAAGTTGGACAAACTTAGCCTCTCAGGTGAGGCTATCCCTCGGGCTCATGTGATGCTAAGTGTTGAGCTAACCTAGCATCTTAGACCTGCTTAGGTCTCTTCAAAGATAATCTGGGCTCACTGTCTGCTTCACTGGATCAGTAGAGTCCAAGTCGCTGATTTGTCCCTCGAAGATGGGTAAAAACTGGTTGTCAGCTTGTTTGTCACTTGTCTTTTGTAAATGTCAACAAGTTAGACATTGTTCAGGTCAGTTAGGAATCTTGTCTTTTTTTGAGTGTCAACAAGACCCCTTTCAAAGTTTTCGTAAGTCTGCAATGGAATTGTAACGCCCCGATCCCCAGGATACGGGGACGTTATGGCGACGTACATACGCGAGGTGAATACACGCTCACGCGTACGTTAAGCCTCAGTACAGTACATTACCTCCATATAAACATGAGGTCCAGCATAAAGCAGTACAAGAATACCTGCAGAAAGAGGTCAGCGATCATAACAGATATGAAAAATGGAGACAAATAAGATAACGAAAATAAAATACAAGATACCTAGGAATAGCCCCGATACGGAAGCTCCGATGTGACTCCAAGACACTCTCTGAAGCTATGGTAACTCGGATCTCCAATCTGGGCATGCAAACCCAGGGTCGTCAGAAAGCGACCTAGTGAGTGGTAAAACTGAAGGAGGCAATGCACAATAATAATAGATAATACATGCTGTTGTAATAGTGATACCATATAATAAGGATATATATAAACAGTAGAAAGAGTTAAACATGGAAGCAGTGCAAAGATATAAACATGTCAACTTTTAATACCATCACTACCTAGCCGGTTATTATCAGGTCATATCTATAGTCGTGTCCAGTTTATGTAATAACTAATGTTGTCTAGTGGTGACGTACTAGACATGAACATGATAGATGATAGTGGTGACGTGATAGAGGTGAACATGCAGATGAGCATATGTCTGCAACAATGAAATATATGCAATGCAGAACATGCATAATATGCCACTACATACAGTGTAACATATACCAGGTAATGTATCAAAGTATACATGTGCATGAGTAGTAGGGCATTAAAGAAAGTGTAACAGGAAACAGGAACAATAGCAATGTATACACGTCACATGATAGCAGATAAATGATCAGGAACAGTAACAAGTACAACTAAACATGTAGCAGGCAGGTCATGTCAAAGTCATGTCATTTATACAATAGTAGCAATCAGTACCACATGATATTTTAATTACTCTCTTCCAGTGTCCCATACCACTGGCGGTTCATACTGAAGCCCGCACCCCAGTCGAACCCATCCGGACATGGCCTACGGGTACCATTATCCAAACGAGAGAGCAACCAAATAACAAGTGTTCCCGACGTCACTATTGTGTATACTGTTTTATTATGTTAATTGGAAACCCATGGTCGAGGAGTTCTTATCGGTGGATGTATCCCGTGCATACCCGGGATCACGGCCTTAAACAAGCCCCTGGCTGCCAGGACCAGGGCCCTCCGCTAAGAGGGGAGCATGAATCAAGTAACAAGAGCTCATGGAGCAATTGGTAGGCAGCCCTCCTACCGTCCCCTGCAGTGGGAAAACAATATGGATCCAGTACATCACCCGATAAGATCTAATCAACCGTCAAGTCTCCCCCATACCCCAGTTAGCTTTATGATCTGTTATGTCAAGTATACAATGTAACAAGAACAACTACCGTACATAATACGGGTAACATGATAACTGGACCTGAGCTCTGTTGATAGCGTAGAACAATATAACAAGATTCAGGAACAATATAACATGAACAAGATATCATGAACAATATACCGAGAACGGGAACAATAGATGTGGGCTTCCCACATATCGCATATCAACAGCTCGCATGTCCAGTAACAAGAATACCCGTATCAGTAACAGGCAACAATCATATATCATGAATACGGGAGCATGGAACAATAATACATGTAATAATCATGGTGATCCGTATGACAAGGAGATAGAGAACAGGAGTCACAGGGAAGCATGACATGCATGTGTAACAGTGATATATAAACATGACATGCACGTGTAGCAGTGACATGCACGTGTAACAGTGACATGCACGTGTAACCGTGATATGTAGATGAAATGCATGCATGTGTAACAGTGATATGTAAACATGACATGCAGGTGTAACAGTAATATGTAGACATGACATAATATGAAATGCGGTAGTCCGTGCATTGGTCTAGCCGTGTACCAGTGTACATCTATGTGTATCTGTGTACATGAATCTCAGTATCTAGGTAAGAGTGAGAGGTATAACCGATATCTACATGCACTACGGTGTTTTAGTGTACCAGTGAGTCAGTAAGTGTGACAGTGGAATAGTGACAAGACCTCGCATAATGAAGTACGCGTGTCTTCGTGTCCATGTAGCATTAGTGTGGAACCATCCTAGTTATCCATGCAGTGACAGTATCTAGTGATTCTTGAATTGATCATCTAGCTAAATGTCTCGGTTTATAACACATGCCGTTTCTCAAGTTAAGTAGGAATTTAACAGTTCTATTATTTAACCCATAATTACGGTTTTGTAACTAAACAATCAAACATAAATAATAAATAAAATTTAGAAAAGGAAAACACTCACAAACTGGCTACAGGACTGTAGCTCTCGTTCCCACGATCGTAGCGGATCCAGAATCGCCCGAATCGGAGTCCGGATGCTCCCGATATCGCCCGAATACTAAAAGGAATACACAGGGGTTAATTATGTAATAACTGAAAATATTCAGGGGGCTATTTGTAATTTTGCAGGGGCCCCAAAGTAATTTATAAAGATACAGGGGCTAAAGTGCAAAGTTACCTTTAATGGGTCGGGTTTGGAGTGCAATTGGGTGGGTTTGGGTTAAACCCGAAACCCAAACCCAAAGTGGGTTTCCCCAACAGAAACAACAGCAGCAGCCGCACGGCTGCTGCTGCTGCCGCCCATGCGTGCCCGCCGCCCGGCCGGCGAGGCCGTCCGCCGGCGCGGCCTGATCTGCCGGCGCGGCCGCCCCGCAGCCGCCGGCGCCTCCCCGGCGCCGCTCTGGCGCCGGATGCCCCATGCGCGAGAAAGAGAGAGAGGAGAGGGTGGGCTGATGCCTCCCCCCATCAGCACCGCCGGCCTGGCCGGCCCCCGGCGCCGCCGGCCTGGCCTGGCCGGCCTCCGGCGCCGTCGGTCTGGTCTGCCGGCCTCCGTCGTACCGCCGGCCTCCCTTGCTGGCGGTCAGCAGAGAGGGAGAGAGTGAGAGATAGGGAGAGAGAGAGAGAGAAAGGAAGAGAGAGAGAGAGAGAGAGATTAGAGAGAGAGTGTTTGGGAGAGGAGAGAGAGAGATTATGAGGAGAGAGAGAGAAAAGGGATTAAAAAGGGGAGAGAGGCGGTGGATGAACAGTAGGGCGGTGGAGGTAGCGTGGGGAAGAAGACAGGGGAAAGAGAAGAAAAGAAAAGAAATTTAAATGAATAAATAATATTATTTAATTCGGTCCAAAATTTGACTAGTCCCGAACGGTGCCCAAAAATTACAGAAAATAGAGAAAATTACGCTGAGACGTAATATGAAAACGGTTTTGCCGAAATTCAATCCGGTTTGCAAATTAAAATCCCGGACGTTGTCGCCGATACGGGCGACACCGGTTTGGCCGGATTTTCAATAAAATCAGAAAATCCCCAAAAATACCCGAACGTAAATAATACGATTCTAAGACACATGGTGAAAGCGGATTCTCAAAATCTAACTCCGTTTGTGAAAGAAAAATCGGAAGGCTTGTTATCGGTATCGGTCGACACCGACAACGGATATTTTCCAAAATAATCCAGAAAATTTCCAGAAAATCCTGAAAAATCTACAATATTAGAAAATAATTTTTGAAACTGAAATCAGGTCAATCGGAATACTACAGAGGTCAAATCAAATTTGTACGTCGTATCGCGTACAGATACGGTGATACGTACACCGGGGAGCAGGGTGTTACAGGAATGGTTCAGACTCCAAAATACTTTGAATTGCTTTGATTGATGGTATGTGAAGTACGAACGTCGTCATAGTGGTTGAGTTCAGTTTCGCTTTCAATCCTGCTTCCGGATTGGAATAAGTTCGCCGAGGAATCGTGTAGATTCGCGATTCTGGGTAGCTTCGCGTCTGGGCCTCCCGGAGTAGATTCGCTTCAAATCGGTCTCGGAACGACATTCCTTTCCGAGGCTAACTGCTTTTCAGCTAGTTACGAGAAGGGTTGCTCCTTTTTCGAGGTTAGAATAACCTCTGTTGTATTAATGAGGGAGATCATTGCTTCTGCGTGCATTTTCGATGTAGACTATTCCCTTTCTCAAGGCTTAGTACTTGAATGTCTTAAATTCGCTCGTGCTTCCAAGCTTGAAGTAGCAGCGGCGTGATCAGGCCATGAGGCCTATAAATAGGACACTTGAAGTCCTCTTCAAGGAAACAGTCCATTCATGACATCTCCTGGTTGTTCAGAGAAGGATACTCAGATCTCTAAAATAGTGGGGTGCCACTCTGGTCATTAACCGTCCAAGAACTGGCAAGTCTCGGTCATCCAGAGACTTTACCAATAGACTAATGACTTTAGGGAGTCCATCTCCCTTTATCAGCTGCTCAGGGATTGATATCCCTTGTTCTTCATTCTGTATCTGACTGATTTACAGAGCAGGGCTTCAGTCCTATTTTCCAGCTTCTCGGCGAAGCTATCATTTTCACTTGATCAAAGAGATCATTCCATGCTTGCCTGTTAAGTTCGCCACATAGGCAAGAATTGGGACTTAGTCTCTTCAGGTTGAGCCAGTCTTGCCATATAGGTGGGGTCAAGACTGCGTCCCTCTGAATCAGTCTGGCTTAGCCATATAGGCGAGGCTAGGACTTAGCTCTCTTTGACGCTCCTTCAGTATAACTGCCTTAGGCGGCACTATGACTTGGCTTATGCTGAGCTAGCCCATCATCACTGCGCAAGCGAGGCTATCCTCTGCTTAACTAAAATCCATCCTTAAAGCGCAACTGGATCGGATATAAATTGCTTCGCCAAAGAATTTAACTTAGCGTATCATGCTTGCATTTTCCTTTGATTTACTGCTAACTTTTTTCCAGTTTGTATTGCAGTGAACTATGCTCGCCCGTCTTTCATCTTGATGAAAGAGACCAGAAACTTGCCTCTTGATTTTCAAGTTGAAACTTCAATCCTAAGCAGGAGGAACAAACTGGAATAACTGATGTGTGTTCCCAGAAGAGGTTGGCAGTCGCTTATCCAAGATGATCCACTTCAAGAAGGGGCTGGTAGTTGCTTATTTGAGATGATCCACTTCGGGCAAGCGGACGTCACCTGTAAGGTCTCAGATCCTTCCTTTACCAATTTTCATCAAAGAAGATCCGCTTCTTGATGACAAAATTTGCCATTATGCGAAGGATTACAGCCTTGTGCAGGAGGAAGGCCTTCGTGTCCAGTTAGTTTACCTTGGAAGTAGATATGACCACTTGTATGCCTTTGGAGCAATGATTCGGTTGTACAAAAGACCACTTTGACGTAGCAGTATCAATGTATCTTCCCTTTTGAATCAAATAAAATATTATTTTCTGTTGTTTATCTGCTTTGTTTCCCTCCTTTTTGATCCGAGAACACCTGGAGTGGACTAGCTTTAGGTAAGTCTTTTCCTTAGGAGGAGTTAGAACTCTCAGCCGAGCTAAACTTCCGGCGAAGCTGAAGACAGATTTCCAAATAAGTCAGGAGCCAGTTTCTGGCGAAACTAGCACGGAGTTTCCGCGAAGCTAGAGATGTGCTTTTGGCGGAGCTAAGGCACGTTTCTCAGCGAAGTTATTCAAGCGTCGTGCTAAGTCGACACTGGACTCACGACGGAGTTAGCCCTTAGCGGGCTGAAGTAACGCTTCTCAGGAAGGTGCTTTAGGCGCCGTTTCAAATTAATTTGAAACGACTGCCTGCGCTTCTTTCGAGGAGGCGGAGTTTTAGGCAATCATTAGCCTATAAAAGCCTGATTGGGCTGAAAGAGAAGGCACCACTTCTCTTTGAATTTTCAGAGAACTGCAAATCTCTTCTTCTTCTTTCTCCTACGTTTGGAATTTCAAGAACTTCTTCAGTTCTCCAATAGCTCCTAAAAGACGAGCAGGAAAAGAGGTAGCGACCTCTACGACGGAGGGTCCTTCTCCTCCTCCGGTCATCGAACGACCTATCGCAGGTAGAGATTTTCCCTTTTGTTCAGAGATTTTCATCTCTTCTGAAGCCAATCTTTCGGCTATCTCATAATTGTTGACACTTAAAAAAGACAAGATTCTCATTGGTCCGAACGATGTCTAAACTTGTTGACATTTACAAAAGACAAGGGACAGACAAGCTGAAGACCAGTTTCCACCCACCTCCAAGGGACAAGGAAGCAGCTCGGACTCCACTGATCCAGCAAGCAGAACAGTGAACCCGGATTGTTTCTAAACAGACCTCAGCAGGTCTAAGATGCTAGCATTTAGCATTACATTAGCCCAAGGAGATAGCCTCGTTTGAGAGGCTAGCATCATCCAGAGCATCGCCAGGAAGCTAACTGATAGCTTCGCCGAAAAGCCTCTTTTCGGACCTCGCCAAGAGTTGCCTCTAGCTCCGCTATGAGCTTCAAAGCGGGCAGCTCCGTTGTCAACCTTTGACCAATCAAATCTCCTGATGAGATCGGATCCAATCTGATCAAATCCAATTAGGATTCAAATATGGCAGGTGATTGCCGCAATCTCTTGACTCTCTTGAAACGAGTAAGAGGATCAGAGAAAATCCTCCAACGATATGGAAAGGATCGAAACAAATCGAAAAGATCAACCGACTTGCCATTTTCTAGCTCCGCAGAAGCTATCCTAGCCTCGCAGCAAGGCTACTTTCCAGATTCAAACAGATTCGGTTCAATCTGTTTCCATATCTTCAAGGGGACGACTATACCCTTGCTCTCCCTATAAATAGCCCGCCAGGGGCACAAGGGGAGGAGGCTTCCAGAGATCGGCGATCAATCAAAGTGGGCTTCTGCTCCCAAATCAATCCTCTGCTGATCAGGAGAATCGGACTTCTTCATAACGCACCGTGCGTTCTCTAATTCAGAGACCTTTCAAGAGAAATACTTCTCCTTTCAGGGTGGCGATACCCTAGCAACCTCTTTTCCTCAAGGAATCTCCGGAACCAGGCGAGAAGGAATTCCTCACAGAAGGCGGTTTTGAGAAGTAGCAAGAGGGTTCTACCAATCCTCTGTTCTCTGATTCCCGGAACCAGGCGAGAAGGGAATCTTATCGCTCGCATCGTCAAAGGGACAAAGTGGTCGCGCGCTGACCAGACTCCTATCGGCACATTTTCCCAGAATCTCTGAGGAGATCTACTTGTAATCTTTTTTTAAGAATACTTGTAATTTAGCTCCTCAAACTCTTTTTTGTAAGTTTTCCCCTTTTGCAAACATAAAGGAAAACAAGATGGCGACTCCGCTGGGGAAAGTATTCTCCTCTGCTGAGAATCAAGTGTCGCAATGCGACGATCAGACCTTCGGGTCTATCTCTGAATTCAACAAAGTCGGTGCAGCCAGAGCTTCTCTGGCTAAATCTTCAAGGAAAGTCTCTGCGGAGACTGAAAAGGTTCCCTGCAAACCTGCTGTGGTGCTCTGGCGCAACAAGGAAGCATGCCCGCAGACCGAGCCCTGCACTCTTGAGAACTTGGTCATCCAGATCGACCAAGGAAGATTTGAAGAAGTCCTCTCTGGGGGTGACCTGACGCTTCGAGCACGGAAGCACAGGAAGGTCTTCACGACCAAGGTTTCAAATCAGAAACCAGAGGCAGAATTTTGCCAACACCCCACAGCCCCGCGTGTGGCTATTCAGGTTCCTCGTGAACCTAAGCATCTTCCGTCAAGGCGGATATGGAAGCCCAAGCACAAGTCTCCAACCGAGGTTTCCGGTGTAGTCACGCCGAAACTGCGCCTCTCCCGCGAAGAAAAGGGTAAGATGCCTATCTACCCTAACGATGCTGCCAATCATGAAGTCCCGACGGCGATCATACCGTCGCTCAAATCAAAGGCAGCAAAGCCTTCTGACAGCCTCGCTTTCACAAACGGGGCCACCATACCAAAGCATACTCATTGGATCCAAGGCCGCGAGGCTAAGGCCAAAGAGTCATCTAAGGCTAATCCCCTTCGCGGCGGAATAGCGGATAAAGCACCTCGGCGTGCTCCGCTCTCTAGTTCATCAAGCACTAGGTTCGCACCTGCTGGCGAATCTAGATCTGAAGCACTATTCAGTGCTAATCCCTTTTGCAGGGATAAGAAGAACGGAGTATCGTCCCATGTACACTTCGAAAAAGCTTCTCTGCGAAGTTATCCAGGCTCTGTTGGGCCTGACCTACGAGAATTCCTGGTAAGCAAGCGGAAGCCGGAGCCCCTCCGAATTACTTTCCCCTGTTGTCAAAGAGGATGCCGACTTGTGACAATCCATTCAACCCGCTGCCGGCTACATCCAACCATGGCTGTATCTCCGCACCGGCAATCGGTGTTTGATCGGTTGTCCGCACATGCTCCTACGAGGCATCGCGGAAGGGGCGCCCCACCAGATCCAATCTCCGCCTCCGTCAATATGACCGGAAGAGGCCGAGAGCGACGCAAGGGGAGTCAGACATCTGATGGTCCCCCTTACAGTTCTCCAGATCCAGATTATAATCCAGGCCTAGGCGAGGTCTCGGTACAAGAAGAAGGTGTTTTCCGAAACACCAGATCCAGGGTGGCAATACCCTACAATTACGAGCAACCTTCTTTCTCGACGGCCCTGATCCCGCCATCACCCAGGCGATCACCCCAATCATCTGATGGAGAAGATGAAGACAGCGGGTATGCCTCTTCAGCAACAGTCAGTTCTATACAGACGGACAAAGCATCGGTCAATATGACCGATAACGCCAATGACGACCTTCGTCGGCGTTTGGAAGCTCAGGAGCAGACCTCTAGAACTCAGCAAGAGACCCTGGACAATATTCAACAGATGCTCGCTCAGCTCCTCAGCAACCGGAATGATGATACCGGGAGTAATCATGACGAGGAGGGACATCTCAGCAATGATCCGCCCAAGACGGAGAGATCTAAGGGAGGCTCTTCCCTGGATGCCGAAGTCCTTAAAGGCCTTCAAGCTCAAATTTCATCCCTGGCTCAGAAGGATGAATTGAAGAAAGTGGGGGTAGTCCGTCCTTACCCACTGGAATGGGATTCGGTGCCATATCCGCCAAAGTTCAAACCACCAACGTTGCATACGTATGATGGTAAGAGCTCGCCCAATCAGCACATCTACTATTTCCGGTCTCAGACTGGTAATGTCATAAGCAACGACGCCATCATGGCTAGGCTGTTTATTGGCACTCTAAAGGGCGTGGCATTCGACTGGTTCCGAAGCCTCCCTCCAGGTTCTATCAATTCCTGGATTGACCTAGAAACTCGGTTCCTCTCTCGCTTCTATGAGGACGACACTGAAGTGACCATGGACAAGCTCCTCTCCACCGTGCAGAAGAAGGGCGAATCTGTCCGTGACTACATTGAGCGGTTCAGAAACTTATCCTTGATGTGTCCAGCAGGGATGCCGTTACCCATGCTCTTACAGACATGCAGGCACAACTTCTTGGATCAAGTAG
This sequence comes from Agave tequilana, assembly GCA_038442645.1. NCBI lineage: Eukaryota > Viridiplantae > Streptophyta > Magnoliopsida > Asparagales > Asparagaceae > Agave > Agave tequilana. The sequence goes on from JAVJIF010021364.1 coordinate 22,906, forward strand.
AAGTTCGCATGGGGGCTGTCAAAGCCCACACTTGGAAGGAATTGGTCGAACAAGCTGAGATAGCTGAGAAGTCGGCTAAAAAGTTCGAGCCATCCGCCCCCAGAGGCAAATGGGGTACGAACAGCAAAGGACGCGGCGACCCGCCTCAGTCTTCCCAAGCTAAGGGGAAAGAGATTATGTCCGTAGAGTTATCCGGAGACGTGCAGTCGAAGGCCAAGAAGAGCGGCTTCAACAATCAGGAGCCCAAGTTCCCTCCAAAACAGTACTCCTTCAGAGATGATCAGGTGGTCACGATATTCCACCTGCTCCACAAAGGGAACAAGCTGAAGCTGCCGGATGCTCGACGTCCTGATGAGATAGGGCGCACAAACGACCCCAAATACTGCCTCTATCATAGGATGATTCACCATCCTACTGACAAATGTTATGTCCTCAAGGACAGGATACAAGCCCTGATTGACGCCGGCGTCCTCACACTGAAGACGGAGCAGAAGAAAGTCACTGCCAATATGGTGGCCCTTGAATTCGGCACAGCCCAAAAGGTCATGGTTCCTGACGGGACCTATCCAGCCCCCACACCGCGGTTGGAAATCAAACATTCTTCAGCCATAGCTAAAAATGACAAGGGTCTCGTTCCCTTGACATTGGAGACAGGGGAAGTTATGTGGATACACCCTGACCTCGTCCAAGACGTACAGCGGACGTCGAAGGACTCCAGCAAAAAGGGCAAGCCCTGCAATGTCATCTCTGTCCTGCCAGATGATGACAACCTTACTTCGGCTTCCCTCAGTGACTCAGAAGGAGAAAAGCGTGCTTGCACAGCGCAGGCAGATGCGCCTCAACAGGCGGGCACCCGGTCTGGAAAATCATACTTAAGGCAGTATGACAAGTCTACTGACGAGATACAACAGACGAAACGCAAACGACGTCAGTACCAATGCCGACATCCACTCCAGTCCCGACCAAAGGGAGAGAAAAGCCTAAGGAGGTGCGGTTCGACCATGTGTTGAAGAAACCGCCAAGCCAAGGGCTAGACACGCCCTTCCGCTTTGATATATTGGCCCACTTAGCCAATATCCCGGCTCGTATCACAATACACGAGCTCCTGCGTCTCTCCAAAGAGACACGAGAAGCGCTCAGAGATGCTTTGGCCAACTCAGAGACTCTTCTGACATGCATACCAGAGGTCTCTAATCATGACGCCCAGTCTTCTTGCCCAGAATGCCATCATGTACTGTCAAAGGTGCCTGCTATTACCTTCACGGCGGAAGATATGCTTCTCAAAGACAACAAGCATGATCGACCTCTGTACTATACCGGATATATCGGTTCAACATGCATTGAAAGAGTACAAGTCGATCCGGGGTCTGCACTCAGCATCATCCCCAAAAGGCTCCTCTACTTCCTCGGCATACCACTGTACAGGTTGTCTGCAACCACCACTACAATATACGGTTTTAACGCCGGGAGCAGCCATCCGCTTGGAAAGATTCGGCTCCGCTGCAGAATCGGAAGCTTGAAGTCAGAAGTGACGTGCTATGTCATTGATGCTGACACATCATATAACTTGCTGCTAGGAAGACCTTGGATCCATGCCAACTGGATCGTTCCTTCCACTCTCCACCAATGCTTCAAATATGTTGAAGATGATGTGACAGTACGAACTGTCTTCGCTGAAAAGCAACCCTTCAAGGGGGTGAAAAACTACTTTACCGATGCCCTCCTGTATCAAGAGGCCGACGGAACGCCTGCAGAGCCATTGCCAGACGATGATGAAAGTGGCAATGAGGCGGATTCAGAATCCGAAACAGGCATGCCAGCCATTTTGATTGGCGAACCAATTACAGCATGTTTCCTCAATGACCCTCAATGTAATACTCCTTCTGATGAAGAAGGTGAATGGGTAATTAATGACAATATTTCTTTTGATTATCCTGTGAGTATGCGGTCGATCAAATCCATTATGGATGGCTCTCTGCACATGCCCGTACATAAGCCAAATGCGGCCAGTACATCTATGGAGGTCATAGAAGGGGCTACGCTGGTGGTCCCTCCTTCCAAACAAGGTCAGTCGCCGATAATCTTCGGCAGAGCCCGGCCAGGGAGATTCTCAACTACAGACTCAAGCTCAGAGTCGGATGCTCCACAGTTCTTTCATTACGCGCCATCAGCGCGCCATATTATGAAGAAGATGGGTTACAACCTGAAGCAGGGAGGCGGCCTAAACTTTGGAAAAGGGAGGCGCAGTCTAATGCGTAATTTTGTCCCGAAAGGGAAGCCTGCAAATTACTATGATAGTACACGCAGGGGGTTAGGGTATGTCACACCCACATCATCAACAACAGTTCAGGTCAAAGGCGATGGATCGATCCCATCACAGTCGGCCTCATCCTCCGAATGGGACTCTGATGTCAGCATAGGAGGGATATTCGAAAGCCTCATGACTTCAAGCAGTCAGTTGGAACCCGCAGAGGTTGCTGATGAGGAACCTTGGGCCCAGCAATTAAGTCTCCAATGGGAAAAACGGTTCGAACTGCGTGAGCCGCCTACTGAAGACAAGGTGACGCAGGTCAATCTGGGAAGTCAAGATCATCCCAAACCCATCTTTATAAGTGAAAGCCTATCACTTATAGAAAAGGAGGAATTGATAATGCTCGTAAAAGAGTATATAGACGTCTTCGCGTGGAGCTATGAAGACATGCCCGGACTCGATCCACAGGTCGCTATGCACCGTCTAAACATCAAGCCTGACGTCAAGCCAGTCAAGCAGCAACAGCGTCGGTTTCGCCCGAACATTATGGAAGCTATTGAGGCCGAAGTTCACAAGCTCATTGCATGTGGCTTCATTCGGGAGGAGCAACATCCAGATTGGGTGGCTAATATAGTCCCCGTCCTCAAGAAGAATGGCAAAATACGGATCTGCATCGACTACCGTGATCTCAATACGGCCTGTCCCAAGGATGAATTTCCGCTGCCCATCACTGATGTCATGATTGACAACACATGCGGGTTCGAGAGGATGTCTTTCATGGACGGCTTCTCAGGGTACAACCAGATCAAGATGTATCCTGATGACGAGAAGCATACTTCTTTTCGAACGCCATTGGGGGTATACTGCTACACTGTGATGCCCTTCGGACTGAAGAACGCCGGAGCAACCTACCAGCGCGCAATGAGCACGATCTTCCGCGATCACCTCCGGAAGACAGTAGAGTGCTATGTTGACGACATTGCTGTCAAAAGTCGCAACAAAGACGAACATCTTCGCGACCTAAGAACGATGTTCAACATAATGCGGGCTCATCAGCTGAAAATGAACCCGACAAAATCCTTCTTAGGAGTATCCAGCGGCAAATTCCTTGGGTTCATTGTCACATCAAAAGGGATCCATCTGGACCCAGACAAAGTCAAAGCCATCCAGGACATGCATCCACCGAGGAACCTCAAAGAGCTCAGAGGCTTGCAAGGCAGGTTGGCCTACATCAGAAGATTCATTGCAAATCTCTCAGGCCGCTGTCAGCCGTTCACCCGGCTCATGAAAAAGGGTACTGCCTTCATATGGGACCAAGCTTGTCAAGAAGCTTATGAAGACATCAAGAGGTATCTCACAAACCCTCCGGTCTTAGTGGCCCCTACATCAGGGAAACCATTCTTGCTTTATGTAAAAGCTCTGGACTATTCCCTCGGCGCCCTCCTCGCTCAGAAGGACGACAATGGCCACGAGCAGGCCATTTATTATCTGAGCAGGACTCTCATAGGAGCGGAATCTCGCTACAATCCTGTTGAGAAAGAGTGTTTAGCTCTCGTCTTTGCCGTTCAGAAGACACGGCATTATTTGGTTGGCCAAACCATACATGTCATCTCCAGGGTGAATCCTTTACGTCTTCTTATGACGAAGCCAGGGTCACTAAATTCAAGATTGGCTAAATGGGCACTTCTGCTGTCTCAATACGACATGACCTTTATTCCTCAGAAGGCGGTCAAAGGCCAAGCCCTTGCGGAATTCTTGGCTGCTCATCCAGTTCCGGAGCATTCAAAACTTCACGAAGACATCCCTGATGAAGTCTTCGAGTCTAATGCAACCTCAGCAGAGGAAGTGTGGCAGATGTTCTTCGACGGAGCATCGCGGATGGGCCCCAAAGGAAAGATTATTGCTGGAGTGGGGGTTGTGTTCATCTCCCCACAGGATCATATCCTTCCCAGAGCATTTTCTTTGACAGAATCATGCTCCAACAATGTAGCAGAATACAATGCTCTGCTCATCGGTCTCCAGCTTGCCCATGGAATGGGGGTACGCTACCTCGAAGCTTACGGCGATTCAAAGCTGGTCATCAGTCAAGTCAAAGGCGAATATGAAGTCCGCCATGAGGACTTGGTGCCTTACTATCATACAGTCATCAAATTGGCTAGCTTATTTGAAGGCTTCTACATCGGGCATGTGTCCCGATCTCAAAATACCAAGGCGGATGCCCTCGCTGCATTAGCGACGACGCTAGCCTTACCGGCCGACACCGAGTATCACCTCACAGTCGCAACCCGGCATCTCGTATGCTCCAAGCATATGCTAAGGATCCAAGAGGTCCATAATATCTCCGTGGATCCTGAGCCGAGGGATTGGCGCTTCCCTCTCATTGACTACGCTCTGCACGGTCTGCTTCCAGACGATCCCAAAGAAGCGGCGTCCATCAGACGAAGGTCGCTCCGTTTCTACTATGATCCCACTTTGAAGACACTCTACCGTCGCTCATATGATGGTGTCCTCCTCCGTTGCCTTTCCCATTCAGAGGCACAGGAAGTGCTTAAAGAAGCACATGATGGCATTTGCGGAGCTCACCAGCCGGGTCCAAAGCTTAAAGACAGGCTGCACAGACTTGGGTACTACTGGCCGACCATGATGGCCGATGCCACCCAATATGCACGAAGGTGTAAGGCGTGCCAGGTCCATGCAGACTTCATACACCAACCTTCGGAGTTGCTCCACCCTACTGTTGCTTCATGGCCATTTGAAGCATGGGGAATCGATGTCGTAGGGCCAATCAGTCCCTCTTCGGCAAGAGGTCACCGGTTTATCCTGGCAATAACCGATTACTTCTCAAAATGGGCAGAGGCCATACCGTTGGCCGAAGTCAAAACCTCCAATCTGGTTAGCTTCATCAAACACCATGTCATCCATCGATTTGGTGTCCCCAGGCGAATCATCCACGACAATGGTCCTCAATTCATAAGCCAAGGATTCTATCGGTTCTGCGATAAATACCGAATTCAGAATGTGGCTTCAACCGCCTACAATCCTGCCGCCAATGGCTTAGCAGAAGCATTCAACAAGACGATCATCAAGCTGCTCAAGAAGTTCGTCTCCTCGAATAAGCGAGATTGGGACGAAAAGCTGGGTGAATGTCTCTGGGCTTACCGGACTACGGTTCGGACACCGACAGGCAATACGCCTTTCTCCCTGGTATATGGGTGCGAAGCGGTCATCCCATTGGAAATCCAGGTGCCATCATTGCGGGTAGCCTTGACTACTAAGATGACATCAGAAGACAATGATCGCCTGCGTCTTCAAGAGCTCGAAGCCCTAGACGAGAAGCGGCTCCAAGCTCAGCAACACATCGAGCTATATCAGGCTCGGATGTCAAAAGCCTTCAATAAGAAGGTCAAGCAGAGAGTCTTCCAGAAAGGAGACCTGGTCTTAGCCGTCAGACGACCGATGATTATGACGCACAAGACCAAAGGCAAATTTCAGCCTAAATGGGAAGGACCGTTTGTGATAGAAACAGTCTATTCAAACGGGGCATACCGCCTTATGACTGCAGAGGGCGACCTACTCATGATGCCGATCAATGGCAAATTCTTAAAGAAGTATTATCCTTAATCGAGGATCCTTCTCTCGATCAAGTTAACATTACACCTCTGATCGAGGTCTCCGTGTCCGAAGCACGCACAAAGAGAGCCTTTCTCTTCCTCCAAGTGAGGTCATACAGCCGAAAACCAACTGGGACCTGGCCGTGCACCAGTTATCCTAAAAGACAATCGAGGTTGTGCAGACATCAACCTGATAATCCGACATCCTTAACGATTAAGGATAGAGGAAAATGTTGGCCTTTAAGCCCAACATGAGTCCTCGACAACTCATCATGCTGAGGGGAATAGCATGGCTAGCCCAACTCAAACGGTAGTTGGTAAAGGCATATCAAACCCGTTGACAGCTGAGGGTTTGCTAAAAATCCTAAGGGGCCTGTTCCCACTTGATTCCCTCTCCAGAATCACTTACCAATTCTCATCCATAGAATGGTAAGACCACATATTCCGCTGTTACGTTAACATTAAACCTATGACAGCAGTCCCCTCATTTCTCCTCGTGAGAACGAGACCTCCAAAATCACCTACCAATTCTCATCCATAGAATGGTAGGACTACACATATTCCGCTGTTACGTTAACATTAAACCTATGACAGTGATTTCCTCGTTTCTCCCCGAGAAGACGAGACCTTTTCCAAATCCAACCCGACTTTTGAACTTGGTGGCTTCTCAACCAGTTATGTCATTGCGACCTCTGAACTGGCAGATAGCCAAGTTTCATCTACCATTGAGCTTAGCGGCGTCTCAATTGGTTATGTCATTGCGACCTCTGAACCAGCAGACAGCTAAGTCTCAATCTTGAGTCCTGTTGACATTTACAAAAGACAGGTCTCGATACTTGTTGACATTTACAAAAGACAAGTATCACCTATTCTGAAGCTTGGTGGCTTCTCAACCAGTTATGTCATTGCGACCTCTGAACTGGCAGATAACCAAGCCTCATCTAACATTGAGCTTAGCGGCGTCTCAATTGGTTACGTCATTGCGACCTCTGAACCAGCAGACAGCTAAGTCTCAATCTTGAGTCCTGTTGACATTTACAAAAGACAGGTCTCGATACTTGTTGACATCTACAAAAGACAAGTATCACCTATTTTGAGCTTGGTGGCTTCTCAACCAGTTATGTCATTGCGACCTCTGAACTGGCAGATAGCCAAGTTTCATCTACCATTGAGCTTAGTGGCGTCTCAATTGGTTACGTCATTGCGACCTCTGAACCAGCAGACAGCTAAGTCTCAATCTTGAGTCCTGTTGACATTTACAAAAGACAGGTCTCGATACTTGTTGACATCTACAAAAGACAAGTATCACCTATTTTGAGCTTGGTGGCTTCTCAACCAGTTATGTCATTGCGACCTCTGAACTGGCAGATAGCCAAGTTTCATCTACCATTGAGCTTAGTGGCGTCTCAATTGGTTATGTCATTGCGACCTCTGAACCAACAGACAGCTAAGTCTCAATCTCGAGCCCTGTTGACATTTACAAAAGACAGGCCTCATACTTGCTGACATTTACAAAAGGCAAGTATCTTCACTCTAGCCCCGCAAAGGGCTGACCTCGAGACTGGCGACGTCCCATTCGGTTATGTCATTGCGACCTCTGAACCAACAGACAGCCATACCTCATTATCCAAACAAACAAAGACGACAAAAGAAAGAATTTTTATTAAATTCCAAAAGGATGGATACATGGAGGAGCCTATAGGCGTACATGATAAGATCGGATCCGATCTCCGAGCGAAGCTAGCCTCGTCCTCCTGTCATCAGCAGCCTGGGCCAGCGCCTGTGATCTCAGCTCAGCCTCATTGAAATCCACCGCTTGAGCCAGACGAGCTTCAACCTCCGCCAAAGTCGCCCTCTGTGACGACTCCCGCCGTGCTAATTCCTCGCTTTGAGCCCTAAGCTGCTCAAGCCGCGCAGTCTCTTCAAGACGCACCGGTGTAGCCTTGGATAAGAGGAGATTTGCTTTCCTGATCATCTCCTCGGCCATCCTAATCTTATCTTCGGCATCAAGAAGAGCACTGGTGGAAGCGTCAATTGCACTCCCAACCTCTACTTGCTCTGTCTCCAAGGACTTCAAGTCAGAGGAGATAGCCTCAGCGGCCTCTTGAGCAGCAAGCCGAGCTTCGCGCCTTTGCGCGACAAGATGTGTGAGCCGCTCATCAGCTAAAGACGCCGGGTCGGAACGATGGAGATGGCGCCACTCCTCTACGTCCTTCTCAAGGTTATCCACCAGGAGTTCCAGAGCAGAAGCCTGGTGATACCCCTCAAAGTCCCGGATACACTCAATGCCACGGGAGAGGACCATCTTCAGCTTCGAGAATGGCACAGGCGAGCCCTTCAAGACTAGACTGATAGTCTGCTCCAAACTGTTATAGAAGCTGTCGACCAGATTACCGATGAAGTCATTCTCAGCTTCATCAACCCTTGAGACAACCTCGGAGCAATCTACCATCCTAGTCGACACCGCCGCAGAAGAAGAAGCGGGAACATCGGCAGCAGCAGGACAAGCCAAAGGTGACCTCGGCGGAGTCCTCAGCGACACCAGCACGTCAGCCACCGCGGAGGTAGGACTGGCAACCACCTCTGGAGCAACAGGCTCAACCACCTGAGTTGGGGAGGTAGGGCTGGTGATCACCCTCAACTCCATACTCGCCGGCATCTCACTCGGGAGTAAAGGCATCTGTGGGACTGTCGTCTCCACAACCCCCGACCTCTCAGTTGTCATGGGCTGATAAGAGGGGAGGCCGCCATACAGCGCGTCCAACACAGCAGCATCCGCCGCGGTCGAAGCACTCGACTCGCCCTCTAACCTCTTAGGAGGACCCTCCGCTTCCTTCGAAGCTGATGCACCTTGGGGACGAATACCTGCAACAAAACCAAGGTCAAAAAGGAGACGCAGCAAACAGGCGAAGACCAAGAGATCGTAGTCATACCGAAGGCCGATGTCACCTCGTCAGCCACATCGGAATCCAAGGGTCCCATCGGAAAGTTCTTACCAGACTCGACGTAAATGGCCGGCCCGCTCTCGCCCGCCGAGTCCCCTGCAGACCACTCAACAGAGCTTGATTCCACAGGACTTCCTTTGGAGGTCCCAACACCCGAAGGACCGACATCAGCTGCGCCACTCCCAGACTCTTGCGAGTGAGCGGAAGAGCTGGCTGCAGCCCTATAGGTGAACAGGGGATCGTAGTGTTCCCCTTGCTCTCCAACGGCCTCAGCTCCTGCAACAAAAAGCAAATGATGAGTTATTTAAAGTGCGCTGAAGGCATATTAGATGGGGCCAATCTTACCAGTAGTCGGTTCAGCAACCGACGGCTCAGCCACTAATGGAGCAGCAGAAGGAAGCGCAGTAGAGGGTTCGCCCTCTACCACAATTGTAGGAGCATGGCGACGGGGCTTCTTCGCCAATGACTTCCTACGGGATCCACTCCCACGTTTCCTCTTGAAGTGGACATCAGAATCCTCTTCTTCCACTTCTTCCACATGTCGTGGGGGAGCTGTCCCCACTACACCAGAACCGGCTTCACGAGTATCGGCTTCATGGGCATCAGCCCTCGTCTCTGCCTCAAAGCGAGGGCTCCCCGCATCAGAAGCCTCGCTGTCATCTGCAGCAATGAACTCCTCTATGCCAGGAACACGGACTCGTTTGCCCTCCTTCTTATCAGAAGCCTTCTGCCTCATCCGATGAGAAATTAACTTCACACCCGAACGGTTGGCATTAAACCCAGCAGGTGTGGAGTTCGAAGCTGCATACCATTGGCAGAAACACAGGGTCGTCCAAAGGCCGGGATCCCTCAGCGGCGTGCGTAGCCACGCTCCAGTGCCATCCGCGGTGAAGAACCGCCAAGCACGAGCCCCATCAATGAGGCTCCCTATGAAAGCCAGGTCCGGATTGGGGTTGCCCACATACAATTGGTCATACCCAAATTGGCGGGCAAACCGGCTCGGGACGTAGGGCTCCAGGTAGCAGGTATCCCCACTCCTGTACAGCAAATGCGAGGGCCGGATACAGACCAGCCACTCGAAAACACCCCGACTCATAGGAGACCGACCTGACTCCACATCATGGAATTCCTCGTTGTATCCTGCACCCCGCAGGCGAGGAAAACAACGGAACAGGCTATAAGCGTCATAACGACGCACTAACTTACGGGCCTCGGCCACATAAGTTTTCTGCCACGAACGGCCTTCAAAGCGACGGAGAAGCGCCGTTTGAACACCCTGCGGAGGGTCTTCCCCAGCTCCAATCAAACTGGGGCAGTGCAAGGCGAACCACGCCATCAAGTAGGTGTATGGTAAACCTACCCTAGGATTGGGTCCGTCACAAGGCAGGACGGCACCCTTCCCTCGCCTTGACGCCATTGGCCTGCAGAAAGCCTCCGTCAGTGCACGAAGGCCCCTCTGAATACAACACACCATGGCCGGGAGAAGACCCAGACGGTGGCCATGGACCAAGCGGACGGCAGGCAGCAGCACATTCGGGTGGACGATGTCACCCGAAGAAGAAGGCACGACACACTTCTTTAACCAGATGGTTAAGAAGCCGGCCAGCAACGCCTTGCGAGACATAGGCCGACGGGCCTGATGGTGAAAGCTCCGAAGAACATCACCCTTCCCGAAAGAACCATCATCTTCTGCCACGACGATGTCCTTTTCAGCATGCACCTCCATCCTTGCCAAGATGTCTTCTTCAGCAACTCCGTAATGAGCTGCCTCAGGCGCACTAGTCATATCCGGGAACAAGTAGTTCCCCCAGCTCTTCAAGCTCTTCGAGCTACCCTTGCCACCAGCGTGGATGCTGGAACAAATGTGCAAGTGGCACATCAATTCCCGATATGTCTCAAGCAAAGCAGGCTCTTGCTTCTCCAGGAGAGCCAACTCCGCCTCACAGGGAAAGTACTCTTCGTACGGAAGAGACCCGAAGGGCAAAGCAGAGATCTCCCGCATCTCGTGCAGGGCCATGCCCAACTCACCAACCGGGGTGAAGAAAGTCCCCGAGGCCGGGCAGTACAACTCAAGGATGGCGTAGAAGCACGCCACCTTCATCTCAATGCCGTAGCAGGTCGCCCTGACGGCCTCATGGAGGTTTAACCTCTCTAAGTCCCCCTCAAAATGAGTGAGGATATAGTTGGTCAACTCCGCCCACCACGACCTAGGAGGGTGGACCCAACCGGGAGTCCTGAAATCGGTGGCAGGGTAGTTCCCGTCAACTTCGCAGAACTGAGCGCCAAAGGTCGGCGCCGCAGCTGGGTTCTCTCCTACTGGAAGGTCCCGCGATACCTTCCCAGGGTATAGCCCCATTATGCTACGAGGATGGCCCGCCCTCGAATAGCCGGACTGGAATGTCAACCTCCCGACACTTACAGACTCGGCATTTAGGCTCACGCCCCACGCCATCTTCCGAGCCTGAGTCACGCTCGCGAAAGAAGACAAAGCAAAATGCCGCTTAGTGGACGGGAGATAGAATCTCTCGCCGTCCAACTGGAAGATCCACTGGCCCTCACCGGCCTGCAGCTGGCGATCGGGATCAGGTGCAGCATCCCCGAACATGAAGTCAGGCTTTCTGTAAGCCTGACGGTCGATATCTTCAAGCGGAGCCGTAGTCAAGATGCTCCGCATGGCCTGCGGACGACCGTCCTGGATGAGCGTATCCCGTACAAGGGAGCTCGGCTCGCTGAACAATGAAGCCTGCCCATAGAACTGCAGGCTGATGTTTCCGCCTGCTCGACTGGCTAGACCGAACAGACTGTTCTGGAGGCCGGAGGCGTAATGTACTGCAAAAACAGAAATGAGCTATGATTAGTTCACCAATCAAGTGGATGCGAAAGCATAAAAATTCACTAAGGCATAGCCTCGCCCAGCAAGCAGGGCCTGCAAGGCGATAGCTTTGAAAAAGCTTCACTTCATGGATAAGACTGCATCTTTGCAGAAAATATCCAAAGCGCCAACTTCGCTTAAAGCAGGAAGTGGCATAGCCCTAAGGGCTGACGTCATCAAAAGGACATCATGGTCGACAGTCGTCCTTCGTGGCCACGACTGAAGGAACAGACCCATATCCTGTTCCTCAACAGGATGGAGACTGCCCAAGCAATGGCTTCCTACGGAAGCCTAAAAGAAGAACTGTTCAGTTCTTATTTCCCTGGTGCAAGGAAAATAGGGAAGTTCAGGGAAACGAGTTCCCTAATGAGGATAGATCCCATTCGATCGTCCTAAATAGCCAAATGGCTGGCTCCAAAGGAAAAGAGACCTCGGTCTCCAATCAGACAGGAAAATTCCTTACCGGTGACTGGTCGCTCGATGACCGGAGGAGGAAGGCCCTCCGCCGCAGAAGTCGCTGCTTCCTTACCCGCTCGTCTTTTGGGCGCCATTAAGAACTGCAAAAGTTCTCGAAGTACTCTGAAGTAAAGGAGGAAGAAGGAGAGGAAAAGACAGAAATTTCTCTGAAAAAAGGAGATCTTTTCCATGTTCAGCCCGATCGGGCTTTTATAGGCCAATCAGCGCCTGAAACGAGGCCTCGAAAAAGGGCCCATGCCGCCGTTTCGAATTAATTCGAAACAGCGCCCGAAGCGCCTTCCCGAGAAGCGCCGGTTCAACTCTACTAAGAGTTAAACTTCGCACTAGTGCAAAAGTGCGGACTTCGCACAGTCCTTCAAGGGCTTCGCCGAGAGGCCTACCTTAGCCCTCTAAAAAGCGTGCTGCTCGCGGTACACACCAGTCTCGCGAAGATCATTCGAAGGAAAGACTATGTTCTTAGCTCCGCACACAGTCCAGCCCAGCAATGGCCGAACTCCCAATGAAAGCAAGCAAAAATCAAATGAACAAGAGATGAACTTTCATTGATAGAAAGGGTACATTTGATATTACATCAAAGTTGTGTTTTATATAACACACCAAGTTGCCTAACAAGGTCATTTGCATAAAAGGCATACAAGCGGTTTTATCTGCTCCCAGGCCAGACCAACGGGACAGGAAGGGCCTTCCTCCTGCATAAGACCATAATCAGTGGTGCCGCAAGGACATGGTCATTTTTCTCCACAAAAATGGCAGATCTTGCTAGGCCATTTTTGTTGAAGCCTGGCAATAAAAACCTATCGCCGCCAACACGATAGATCACGTATAATGGGAATTGGCAGTGGTACCAGTAATCTAACAGGCGCGATATCCGCTTTCCTGAAGTGGACCGCCCCCAAAGGCCACCAAAGTTGAAAGTCGGCAATGATGCTGGCGATCCCACAGGCGACGCCCATTATCTTGAAGCGGATCCTCTCCGATAAAGGCGACGGCCAGCCTCACCTCAGAACGAATCATCTCGGATAAGAGGCTGCCAACAGCCCCTGGGACGCGCATCCGCTGCCCCGAATTGTTCCTCCTGCTTAAAAGTAAAGCTTCAACCGGGGAAGCATAAGGCAATTTCATGGTTTCTTCCATCAAGTTACCAGACTGGCAAACATAGCTCACTGCAAGGCAAATTGGAGCAAGTTAACAGTCAAGCACAGAAAAAGCCGCAAAGATATTAAGTCAGATTCTTGGGCGGCAAAGCAATCCGACTTCAGCAGAGGACAAGCTCCGCCTGCACAGCAACTAATGGACTAGCTCAGCAAACGCCAAGTCCTAGCCTCACCTCTATGGCAAAGTCAGACACAGTCTCAACATTCACCAATATGGCAAGACTGGCTCAACCTTTGAAGAGACCAAGTCCTAAGTTCTGCCTGTGTAGCGGACTCAACTTGCAATGATCTTTCTGTGATCAAGTCAGAATGATAGCTTCACTGGGAAGCTATGCCAAAATTCTTCTCTGCAGATCAGCCAAGTGCAAGATGAAGATCAAGGGAAGCTAATCCCTGAAGCAGCTGTCAAAGGGAGATGAATCCCCTAAAATCGGTGAAGTCGTTGAACGATCAAGACTTACTGGTCCTTGGCCGGTTAGACAACCAGAGTGGGCTTTCCCACTAATTCAGAGATCTGAGTATCTCTCACAACCAAGAGAAGAGAAGGAAGGCAAAACATTTCTCTTCAGAGGACCTCAAGTGTCCTATTTATAGGCCCCATGGCCTGAGCACTCTCACCCCAAGCGTGGAAGCACGAGCGCATTCAAGGCATTTATTGCGCCTTGATGGAAGGGACGGTTTCCCCTTGGAACCGTGCAAAGGGAGAAAACGTCTCCCTCATAAAAGGCACTTATGGCGCCTTGAAGAAAGGGAGTATCCTCCCTTGGAAACGTGCAAATCGGAGAACATCTCCCTCGATTGGCGCGAAAGAAGGAATGATCCTCCTCGTAACCGCCCCACGGCAGTTGGCTTTGAAAAGGCAACAGGAGTTCCAAAGCGAACTTATTTCTTGGAAGCCCAGATGCGGAGCTACCCCGACGCGAAGCTACTCGCGAACCAGTGCAATTCCTCGGCGAATTCATCCCAAAGCAGGATTGAAGGCGAAGCTGAACTCAACCATCATGGCGACGTTCATACTCCACATACTATCACAGCAGTTCAAAGTGTTTCGGAGTCTGAGCTATTGCAGACTCTCGAAAACTTTGAAGGGGGTCTTGTTGACACTTAAAAAAGACAAGATTCTCATTGGTCCGAACGATGTCTAAACTTGTTGACATTTACAAAAGACAAGGGACAGACAAGCTGAAGACCAGTTTCCACCCACCTCCAAGGGACAAGGAAGCAGCTCGGACTCCACTGATCCAGCAAGCAGAACAGTGAACCCGGATTGTTTCTAAACAGACCTCAGCAGGTCTAAGATGCTAGCATTTAGCATTACATTAGCCCAAGGAGATAGCCTCGTTTGAGAGGCTAGCATCATCCAGAGCATCGCCAGGAAGCTAACTGATAGCTTCGCCGAAAAGCCTCTTTTCGGACCTCGCCAAGAGTTACCTCTAGCTCCGCTATGAGCTTCAAAGCGGGCAGCTCCGTTGTCAACCTTTGACCAATCAAATCTCCTGATGAGATCGGATCCAATCTGATCAAATCCAATTAGGATTCAAATATGGCAGGTGATTGCCGCAATCTCTTGACTCTCTTGAAACGAGTAAGAGGATCAGAGAAAATCCTCCAACGATATGGAAAGGATCGAAACAAATCGGAAAGATCAACCGACTTGCCATTTTCTAGCTCCGCAGAAGCTATCCTAGCCTCGCAGCAAGGCTACTTTCCAGATTCAAACAGATTCGGTTCAATCTGTTTCCATATCTTCAAGGGGACGACTATACCCTTGCTCTCCCTATAAATAGCCCGCCAGGGGCACAAGGGGAGGAGGCTTCCAGAGATCGGCGATCAATCAAAGTGGGCTTCTGCTCCCAAATCAATCCTCTGCTGATCAGGAGAATCGGACTTCTTCATAACGCACCGTGCGTTCTCTAATTCAGAGACCTTTCAAGAGAAATACTTCTCCTTTCAGGGTGGCGATACCCTAGCAACCTCTTTTCCTCAAGGAATCTCCGGAACCAGGCGAGAAGGAATTCCTCACAGAAGGCGGTTTTGAGAAGTAGCAAGAGGGTTCTACCAATCCTCTGTTCTCTGATTCCCGGAACCAGGCGAGAAGGGAATCTTATCGCTCGCATCGTCAAAGGGACAAAGTGGTCGCGCGCTGACCAGACTCCTATCGGCACATTTTCCCAGAATCTCTGAGGAGATCTACTTGTAATCTTTTTTTAAGAATACTTGTAATTTAGCTCCTCAAACTCTTTTTTGTAAGTTTTCCCCTTTTGCAAACATAATGGAAAACAATAATAAATCTAAAACGATCCATTGTGATCCAGTGATCTCAGGGAGTTCAAGTCCCTTAATTTTCTTGATTTCTTGACTGAGAATCTAAGACCCGAAGGGTCCTCTTCTTCGATCTCTTTATTGGGAATCTTAGAAACGAAGGGTCTCTTCTTCAAGCTTCCGGGCGAAGCTATCCCTTAGGCGGTTCACATCCTATTGGATGATAGGATGCAAAGTTAGCTTTAGAAGCGCGATTGAAAAAGGACCTTAATGGCCCTGAAATAGTTTTTTTAAGCAGCAGTATTCTTCTGGCGAAGTTAGCTCTTGGGGCTCCTTCGCGTTCAGGCCAGGCTTTCTGAGCGAAGCTACTACTTAGATATTTTTCTGCATCCTGCTTTCATGTGGAGTGCGGAGTTAAGCTGCAGCTGCGACGCTGAGCTTCGGGACGAAGCTATTGTTAGGCCAGCTTCGCTCGGAGAATGAAGCTATGCCTTAACAAAAATTACATTCTTGTTTTAGCTCTGCTTCAGCCGATGAACTAATCATAGTTTCTCCTTGTTTTTTTTTTCAGTGCACTATACTCCTGGTCCTCTGAACAGTCTCTTTGGAACAGCCAGGTGGCTGGACGGCAATGTCAGCCTGCAGTTTCAAGGGCAGGCTTCACTATTCAGCGAGCGGAGCGCTCCTGGTCGGGATGCACTTATTCATGCTTGGGATCAGCGTACCATGAGGAGCATCTTAACTACTGCTCCCCTTGAAGATTCCGACCGAAGAATTTATCGGAAGCCCGGCTTCATGTTTGGAGATGCAGCGCCAGACAACGATCACCAGCTGCTAGCCGGAGAGGGGCAGTGGATTTTCAAATTGGATGGTGAGAAGTACTATCTCCCATCTAGCAAGCGGCATTTTCCCTTGTCCTTCTTTCAATGTGTGACGAGGGCTCGGAAGATGCAGTGGCAAGTGACGCGAACTACTGATTCCGTTCACGTAGGGAAGTTGATAGCTCCGTCCTCTGGTTATACGAGGGCGGGTCCTCCTCGTTGTATATTGGGTCTCCACCCTGGGAACGTACTTCTGGACATCCCAGTGGGAGAAAATCCCGCGGTGGCTCAGACTTTTGGAAATCAGTTCTTTATGGTTTGTGGCAATTATCCGGCCACTGATTTTAGGACCCCAGGGTGGATTCATCCTCCCAAGGCGTGGTAGAGGGACTTGACTCTATATGTTCTTGCCCATTTTGAGAAGGATCTGGAGAGGCTGGGACTCTACGAGGCCGTTAGGGTGACCTGTTATGGCATTCAGATGAGCGTAGCGAACTTCTATACCATCTTTGAGTTGTACTGCCCGGCTACAGGGACCTTTTTCACCCCTGTTGGTGAATTGGGCATGGCTCTGCACGAGATGTAGGAAGTGTCTGCTCTGCCTTTGAGGTCTCTCCCATATGAAGAATATTTCCCGTGTGAGGCGAAATTGGCACTTCTGGAGAAGCAGGAACCCGCCTTGTTTGAGACTTACCGGGAGTTGATGTGCCACCTTTACATTTGCTCAAGCATGCATGGGAGCCATAATGGAGCTTCATACAGTTTGAAGAGCTGGGTGAATTATTTGTTTCCCGACCTGGAAGGTACTCCGGAAGCAGCTCGTTGTGGAGTTGCAGATGAAGACATCTTTCGCTGGATGCAAGGGCACTCTCAAGGGGATTTGA
This sequence comes from Agave tequilana, assembly GCA_038442645.1. Taxonomy (NCBI): domain Eukaryota; kingdom Viridiplantae; phylum Streptophyta; class Magnoliopsida; order Asparagales; family Asparagaceae; genus Agave; species Agave tequilana. The sequence goes on from JAVJIF010021364.1 coordinate 40,183, forward strand.
TTCTAGAAGAAGATGACAGACCCTATAAGAAAGGTGATATTCTTCGGAGTTTTCACCACCAGGCTCTTCGGCCGACGTCCCAGAAGGCACTTTTGGCTGGCTTTTTAACGGTCTGGTTGAAGAGATGTGTGATGCCATTTTTGTCTGGCGATGTCATTCATCTGACTGTCTTATTGCCTGCTGTTCGTCTAGTCCATGGTCGTTCTCTTGGACTTCTTCCAGCCATGGTGTGTTGTATTCAAAGAGGCTTTCATGCATTGACGGAGGCTTTCTGTAGGCCACTAACAACGAAGCGGGAAAATGGGATTATCTTGCCTCACGACGGACCAAACCCCAGAATTAGTTTGTCATATACTTATTTGATGGCATGGTTCGCCCTTCACTGCCCCTCCATTATCCAAGCCGGAGAGGAGCCCCCAGAAGGTGTTCGCATGACGCTTCTTCGTTAATTCGAGGGGTGTTCGTGGTCACGGACTTATGTGGCTGCGGTCCGCAAACTGCTGTGCCGTCATGACGTCTACAGCCTCTACATTCGTGATGTAGGCTATGGCGAAGAATTCAAGGATGTAGGGGAAAGGCAGACGTCATTGAGTCGGGGAGTCTTCGAATGGCTGGTTGGCATCCGGCCATCCCACTTGTTGTATAGAAGCGGGGACTCCTGTTACCTGGAGCCCTATGTTCCGAGTCGCGGTTTGTCCGTCAGTTTGGATATGACCAACTGTACGTAAGTAATCTGAATAGTAGCCTGACCTTCATGGGGAGCCTCATCGATGGAGCTCGTGCCTGGAGGTTTTATATTGCTGGCTGTACTGAGGCGCGGCTGTGCATGCCGCTGAGGACTCCGAACCTTCTGACGACCCTGAGATTCTGCCAGTGGTATAGAACTTCAAACTCCACACCCACTGGATTTTTTATTAATTCCTTTGGTGTGAAGTTGATCTCTCAGCGGTTGAAGCGGAAGGTCACTGAGAGAAGCGAGGGTAAGAGGGTCCGCGTGCCAGGCTTCGGGGAATTCATTGCTATTGATGATAGCGAGGCTTCGGACGTAGGAAGTCCTCGATTTGAAGCGGATACAGGTGCTGAGGCTCCAACAACTGCTTCTGATGGGGTAGGCATGGCCCCCATGGAACATGTTGATGTGGAAGAAGTGGAGGAAGAAGATCCTAACGTCCACTTCAAGCGAAAGCGGGAAGGTGGATCTCGTAGGAAGAGGGTAGTGAAGCAGCCTCGTCGCTACGCTCCTACGGTTATTGCAGAGGGCGAATCATCTGCAATGCCTCCTCCTCCTGCTCTATTAGTCATTAAGTTGTCAGCTCTTAGGCAGACTGCAGGTAGAGCTACTCCGAACCCGGGTATGATCAACTCCGTTCTTATAATACACTCTTATGTATTTCAGACAGCTCATTGTTTACTTTATGATTCAGGAACTGAGGTGGTGAAAGACCCGAGAGCTGAGGCTGCCGGAGAACAGGGGGAGCATTATGATCCCCTGTTCACTTATAGAGAAGGCGATGAGGCTGGCTATTTCGCCGTCTCGGAAGAGTCTGGAGGTGATGCGGCCGATGTAGGTCCTTCGGGTGCTGGGACTTCAAAAGGAAGTCCCGTAGCTTCTAGCTCTTTTGGGTGGACCACAGAGGGTTCGGTGAGTGAAGGTGGGCCGGCCGTTCGGGTTGATTCTGCCAAAGATTTTTCAATGGAGCCTGAGGGGACTGATGCAGTTGTCGAAGGGCTTCAGAGAGAGACTGTTGCCAAGGCGATTGAGGCGACATCGTCCTTTGGTGATGCTTTAACCTCTTGACTTCTGCTATTCACTATGCCTTGCTTAAATAAAGTTTTGTCACGATACAAGTGTTCCACTTTTGGGTACATCGACTTCGAGGGAACCAGCCAGTCTTTGCGAAGGGGTCAGGGGTGAAGCAAGTACTTCGACCGCGGTGGACGCTGCTGAGTTGGATGTCTTGTATCACGATCTGCCTACTTATCGTCCTGAGTCGACCGGCGGAGGAGAAGCTGAGGGGATAGTGGTTATGGAGCCAATCTTACCTCCATCCACCTTAGTAAGTGAAATGCCATTGGTTTCGTCAATTCCGCCTATTTTGCCAAGCGCAGAGCTGAAGGTGATTACCAGTCCTACTTCTCCAACAGTGGTGGCTGAGTCAGCTCTCCCAAAAATAGTCACTAGTCCTATCTCGGTTGTGGCTGGTGTACTGGTCTCAATGAGGACTCCTCCGAGATCACCGACGACCCCTCGTGTTGCTGCAGCCAGTGCTTCTATTATTTCCTCCATAGTTACACCAGTGAAGTCAGTGAAAACTCTGTCTTCAGGGGCTGCTCGTTTGCCGGGAGTAATTGAGGCCGAGAACGAATTCGTGGCTGAGTTAGTCGACAGCTTTTATAAGAGCTTGAAGCGATCTATTGCTTTGGTCTTGAAGGGCTCGACTACCTCATTCTCGCTTTAAAGGTGGTTCTCTCCCGAAGCATTGACAGTATCCGAGACTTTGGAGGGGATGACCAGGCCGCCACATTGGAGCTTTTAGTGGACAGACTCGAGAGGGATGTGCACGAATGGCACCGTCTTAGCCATTCAGATCTGGAGTCTTCAGTTAACGAATAGCTTGCGCATCTTGTTGCTCAGATGCATGAAGCTCATCTCGCCGCTCAAGAAGCTGCTAAGGTAATTTCTTCTGATTTGAAATCCTTGGAGACAAGAAAAGTAGATCTCGGGGATGCCATGGACGCTTCTAGCAGTGCTCTTCTTGACACTGAGGATAAAACTGAAAAGGCCAAGGAAATGATCAGGAAGGCTAATCTCCTTTTGTCCAAAGCTGAACCATTGCGTCTTGAAGAGACTGCTCGGCTTGAGCGGCTTAAGGCCCAGAATGACAAAGTCTTGCGGCAGGAGTTAGCACAGAGGGCAACCTTGATTGAAATTGAAGCTCGCTTGGCCCAAACAGCAAGCTTTAATGAGGTCGAGTTGAGGTCGCAGGCGCTTATCAGGGCTGCTGAAGAGAGGAAGACTAGGCTGACCACTCTGAAGAGCGAATCAAGTCCTATGAAGCGCCGTCGTAGCTTGTAGTCTGTGCATTCATGTATCCCTCTTTTGGAATTAATAAAAAGTGATTTTATTTGACTCCCCTTTGCATTTCCAACTTGTTTAATCTTCTGAATTCTTGCTTTCAAGTTGTATTGCAGCCCTTAAAAGGAAACGGAATAATGATATGACTAATCTAATCAGCGGTGATAAGCCGAGAGAGTTAGTCATACATTTGGGAGAATAGTCCTTACTGGACTAAAAGATGAGACTTGGTTATCTGCCGGTTCAGAGGTCGCAATGACGTAACCGATTAAGATGCCACAAAACTCAAAATTTTATCATATGATGACAAAGAAATAGTCCTTACCAGACTGAAAGATGAGATTGGCTATCTGCCGGCTCAGAGGTCGCGATGACATAACCGATTGAGAAGCCACCAAGCTCAAAATTGTCATATGATGACAAATAAATAGTCCTTGTCAGACTGAAAGATGAGACTTGGCTATCTGCCGGTTCAGAGGTCGCAATGACGTAACCGATTGAGAAGCCACCAAGCTCAAAAATTATCATATGATGACAAAGAAATAGTCTTTGCATGACTGAAAGATGAGACTTGGCTATCTGCCGGTTCAGAGGTCGCGATGACATAACCGATTGAGAAGCCACCAAGCTTAAAATTTGGATGGGGCTTGGAAGAAATTGTCAGAGGTATAATGTTAACTTGACAACCAAACAAGTCCACTAAAGACTGAGTGGGACTCAGAAACTCACTAGGGAGTTAGGAAGTGAATCCCATAAAAGATCATATGTCAGAGGTGTAATGTTAACGTGACAAAAAAAACTTCGTAGGAATTCGGAAAGCAATTTGTCAGAGGTGTAATGTTAACTTGACAAAAGATATGCCAGAGGTGTAGTGTTAAATATAGCACGAAAAGATCTCGTTTTCACTGAGAAAATCGAGGAGATCACTGTCATACATTTAATGTTAACTTAACAGCAAAATGGATGCCAGAGGTGTAGTGTTAAACATAGCATGGAAAGGTCTCATTGTCACTGAGAAAATCGAGGAGTTCACTACCATAGGTTTAATGTTAACTTAACAGCGAATGAAATGGATGCCAGAGGTGTAGTGTTAAACATAGCACGGAAAGGTCTCATTTCACTGAGAAAATCGAGGAGATCACTGTCATAGGTTTAATGTTAACTTAACAGCGAAATGGATGCCAGAGGTGTAGTGTTAAACATAGCATGGAAAGATCACGTTTTCACTGAGAAAATCGAGGAGATCACTGTCATAGGTTTAATGTTAACTTAGCAGCGAAATGGATGCCAGAGGTGTAGTGTTAAATATAGCAATAAAAGATCTTGTTTTCACTGAGAAAATCGAGGAGATCACTGTCATAGGTTTAATGTTAACTTAACAGGGAAATGGATGGAAAGATCTCATTTTCACTGAGAAAATCGAGGAAATCACTGTCATAGGTTTAATGTTAACTTAACAGTGAAACAGATGCTAGAGGTGTTTGAACATAGCAGTAACTCGAGTGGATCGGTCGTTCTTTATATGTGGTCTTACCATTCTATGGTGAGAATTGGTAAGTGATTTTGGAGAGGGAATCAAATGAGAACAGGTCCCTTAGGATTTTTAGCAAATCCTCAGCTGTCAACGGGTTTGATATGCCTTTACCAACTACCGTTTGAGTCGGGCTAGCCATGCTATTCCCCTCAGCATGATGAATTGTCGAGGACTTATGTTGGGCTTAAAGGCCCACATTTTCCTCTATCCTTAACCGTTAAAGGTGTTGGATCATTCAGTTACTGTATTCGTAACCTTGATTCTTCTTTGAGATAACCAGTGTACGATCGGCTCTATACTGGTTTACGGTCATATGATCTCGTTTGAAGGAAGAGAGGGGCGCTTCTTCTGCATATCTTGGATTCGAAGGTCTTGATCAGAGGTGTAATGTTAACTTGATCATGAGAAGGATCCTTATCAAGGATAATACTTCTTTAAGAACTTGCCGTTGATCGGCATCTTGAGTAAATCACCATCTGAAGTCATAAGACGATATGCTCCGTTTGAATAGATCGTTTCTATTACAAACGGTCCCTCCCATTTGGCCTGAAATTTGCCTTTGGTTTTGTGCGTCATGATCATTAGTCGTCTGATGGTTAAAACCAAATCTCCTTTCTGGAAGACTCTTTATTTGACCTTCTTATTGAAGGCTTTTGAGATCCGAGCTTGATACAACTCAATGTGCTGCTGAGCTTGTAAACGCTTCTCATCTAGGGCTTCGAGCTCTTGAAAACGCAACCGATCATTGTCCTCTGATGTGATCTTAGTGATCAGAGCGACTCGTAATGACGACATCTGGATTTCTAACGGTATGACTGCTTCGCACCCGTATACCAGGAAAAAAGGCGTACTACCTGTCGGGGTCCGAACCGTGGTTCGGTAGGCCCAAAGACATTCACCAAGCTTCTCATTCCAATCTCGCTTATTCGAGGAGATGAATTTTTGAGTAACTTAATGATTGTCTTGTTGAATGCTTCTGCCAAGCCATTAGCGGCGGGATTATAAGCAATTGAAGCCACATTCTGAATTCGGTATTTATCACAGAACCGATAAAATACCTGGCTTGCAAATTGGGGACCGTTATCATGGATGATCCGCCTAGGGACACCAAATCGATGGATGACATGGTGTTTGATGAAATTAATCACGTTGGAAGTTTTGACTTCAACCAGTGGTATAGCTTCTGCCCGCTTTGAAAAGTAATCGGTTATTGCTAAGATAAACCGGTGACCTTTTGTTGAAGAGGGGCTGATTGGCCCTACGATATCGATTCCCCATGATTCAAATGGTCATGAAGCAACAGTTGGGTGGAGCAACTCCGGAGGCTGGTGTATGAAATTCGCATGAATTTGGCATGCTTTACACCTTCGCGCATACTGGATGGCGTCGGCTATCATGATTGGCCAATAATATCCAAGCCTGTGCAATCGATCTTTAAGTTTTGGACCTGGCTGATGAGCTCCGCATATGCCGTCGTGTGCTTCTTTAAGCACTTCCTGTGCCTCTGAATTAGAAAGGCAACGGAGGAGGATACCGTCTGATACGAACGACGGTAAAGTGTCTTCAGAGTTGGATCATAGTAAAAACGAAGAGACCTTCGTCTGATAGATGCCGCTTCTTTAGGATTGTCCGGCAACAGACCATGTAGAGTATAGTCGATGAAAGAAAATCGCCAATCTCTCAGCTCAAGATCCGTCGAGATATTATAGACCTCTCCGGTTCTTAACATATGTTTAGAGCAGACAAGTGTCGAGTCGCCACTGTAAGGTGATACTCGGTGTCGACTGGTAAGGCTAGCGTTGTTGCTAATGCAGCAAGAGCATCTGCCTTAGTATTCTGAGATCGAGATACGTGCCCAATGTAAAAGTCGTCAAACAGATTAGCCATTTCGATGAATGCGTGATAATAAGGCACCAAATCCTCGTGACGGACCTCATATTCTCCTTTAACCTGATTGATAATCAATTTTGAATCACCGTAAGCTTCAAGGTAGCGTACCCCCATTCTGTGGGCGAGCTGAAGACCAATAAGTAGAGCATTATATTCCGCTACATTGTTGGAGCATGATTCTGTAAGAGAAAATGCTCTAGGAAGGATATGAATCTGTGGAGAGATAAACACAACCCCCAGCCGGCAATGATCCTGCCTTTAGGGCCTATTCGTGATGCTCCATCGAAGAATATCTGTCATACTTCGTCTTCTGAAGTTATATTAGATTCAAAGACTTCATCTGAAATGTCTTCATGAAGTTTTGAGTTTTCCGGAATCGGATGAGCAACCAAGAACTCTGCAAGTGCCTGACCTTTAACCGTCTTTTGAGGGATAAAGAGAATGTTGTATTGAGACGAAAGAAGAGCCCACTTAGCTAATCTTGAATTCAATGATCCTAGCTTCGTCATGAGAAGACGCAAAGGATTCACTCTAGAAATGACATGTATGGTTTGGCCAACCAAAGAATGTCGCGTCTTCTGAACGGCAAAGACAAGATCTAAGCACTCCTTCTCAATAGGATTATAGCGAGATTCCGCCCCAATCAGAGTCCTGCTCAGATAATAAATAGCCTGTTCGTGACCATTGTCGTCTTTTTGAGCAAGTAGGGCACCAAAAGAATGGTCTATAACTTTCACATAAAGTAAGAACGATTTTCCTGATGTGGGAGCTACTAAGACTGGAGGTTTTGTGAGATATCTCTTGATATCCTCGTAAGCTTCCTGACAAGCTTGATCCCATACAAAGGAAAACACCTTTTTCATGAGTCGGGTCAACGGTTGACAGCGGCCTGAGAGATTTGCGATGAATCTTCTAATATAAGCCAGTCTACCTTGCAAGCCTCTAAGCTTTTTGAGATTCCTAGATGGATGCATGTTCTGAATGGCTTTGACTTTGTCTGGGTCAAGATGAATTCTTTTTGATGTAACAATAAATCCAAGGAACTTGCCACTCGAAACCCCAAGAAGGATTTTATCGGATTCATCTTCAGTGATGAGCCCGCATTATGTCGAACATCGTTCTCAAGTCACGAAGATGGTCATTCTTATTGCGGCTTTTGACAGCAATGTCGTCGACATAGCATTCTACCATTTTTCAGAGATGATAGCGAAAAATTGCGTTCATTGCCCGCTGATAGGTTGGTCCCGCGTTCTTTAACCCGAAGGGCATCATGGTGTAGCAGTATACCCCCAATGGCGTCCGGAACGAAGTGTGCTTCTCGTCCTCAGGATACATCTTAATCTGATTGTACACTGAAAAGTCGTCCATGAAAGACATTCTTTCGAATTCACAGGTATTGTAAATCATGACATCGGTGATGGGCAGTGAGAATTCGTCTTTAGGACACGCCGTGTGAGATCACGGTAGTCGATACAGATCCGTATTTTCCCATTCTTCTTGAGGACGGGAACGATATTAGCAACCCAATCTGGATGTTGTTCCTCCCGTATGAAGCCACATGCAATGAGCTTATGAACTTCGACTTCAATAGCCTCCATAATACTCGGACGAAACCGGCATTGCTGCTGCTTGACTGGCTTGACGTCAGGTTTGATGTTCAGACGATGCATGGCTACTTGTGGGTCAAGTCCGGGCATGTCTTCGTAGTTCCATACAAAGACGTCTATATACTCCTTTACGAGTATTATTAATTCTTCTTTTTTCATGAGTGATAAGCTTTCACTTATAAAGATGGGTTTAGGGTGATCTTGACTACCCAAGTTGACCTGAATCACTTTGTCTTCAGTAGGTGGTTCGCGCTGTTCGAATTGCTTTTCCTATTGGAGATCTAATTGCTGAGCCTATAGTTCCTTATCAGTAGCTTCTGCTGGCTCCAATTGAGTGCTTGAAGTCATATTAATGGTGAGATTCTCGAACATCATTCCCACACTGACATCTGAGTCCCACTCGGAGGAAAAGGCAGAATGTGATGGGATCGATTTGTCATCCTTGGATTGAACCGTTACTGGTGGTGTGGGTGTAACGTATCCCAAACCCCTGCGTGTGTTATCATAGTAATTTACAGGTTTCCCTCTTGGTACAAAGTTGCGCAGCAAACTACGTCGTCCTTTTCTGAAATTCAAGCCCTTCCTATTGTAACCCCCTGATCCCTGGTGTACGTATCACCGTATCAGTACGCGATACGACGTACAAAATTGATTTGACCTCCGTAGTAGTCCGATTGAGCTGATTTCAGTTTCAAAAATCATTTTCTAATATTTTAGATTTTTCAAGATTTTCTGGAATTTTTCTGAATTATTTTGAAAAATCTCCGTAGTCGGTGTCGACCGACACCAATAATCGGCTTTACGATTTTTATTTCACAAACGGAGTTGTATTTTGAAAATTCGCTTTCACCATGTATCTTAAAATCGTATTCTCTACGTTCGGGTATAGATGTACTTGTTACTGTTCATGATACTTTATTCGATATCATATTACCTGTATATTTGTTACTTTACCTGGTATATGTTACACTGTCTGTAGTGGCATACTCCTCATGCACAAGTAAGCTCTGCATTGCATATATTCTGTTTTCTGTATAGCAGATATCATTACTATATATGCACAACACAGTATTAACCATATGCCCATCTACATGTTCACTCCTACCACGTCACCACTCGCATGTTCATTTCTATCACGTCACCATTTATTCTATAAACTGGACACGACTATAGACATGACCCGATGATAACCGGCTAGGTGGTGATGATAAGAAAAGATGACATGTTTATCTATTTCTACTGCTTATTATATCCTTATTATATGGTATCACTAGTCCCACATTATGTATTATATATTATTATCGTGCTTGTATTACTATTGTATATATTACTGCCTCCTTCATTTTACCACTCACTAGGTCGCTTTCTGACGACCCTGGGTTTGCGTGCCCAGGTGGGAGATCCGAGTTACCGTATTATCAGATAGTGCCTTGGAGTCACATAGGAGATTCCTCATCGAGACTATTCATAGGTATCTTTATGATTTATTTCTGTTATCCTCTTTATCCCTATTTTGATACCTGTTATGGTCACTAACCTCTTTCTGCAGGTATTCTTGTACTTATTTCCTGCTGGAACCCTTATGTATATGGAAGCTATGTCCTGTATTGAGGCTTAACGTACACGTGAGGGTGTTTCCATCTCGCGTATGTACGTCGCCATAACGTCTCCGTATCCTTGGGATCAGGGCGTTACACCTATGCTTCAGGTTGTACCCCATTTTCTTCATCATATGGTGCGCTGGTCGAGCATAATGGAAAAATTGTGGGTGTCTGAGTCTGAACTTGAATATGTAGCGTGGACCCTCGTGGTTGGGCTTTACCGAATATTATTGATAACTGACCTTCTTTGGATGGAGGGATCACTAAAACGGCCCTTTCTATAGATTCCATGGGTGTACCGGATGCACTTGGTTTATGTAAAGACATGCTATAATTGGTTCACCAATCAAAATGGCTGGCATGTCTGCTTCAGAGTCTGAATCCGCCTCGTTGCCCTATCATCATTGTCAGGCAATGATTCTTTTGATGTTTCACCGGTCTCTTGATAGGAGAGCGTCAGTAAAGTAATTTTTCACCCCTTTGAATGGTTGCTTCTCAGTGAAGACAGTTCGTACTGTTGCACCATCTTCAACATATTTGAAGCACTGATGCAGAGTGGAGGGAACGATCCAGTTGGCGTGGATCCACAGTCGTCCCAGTAATAAGTTGTACGACATGTCAGCGTCAATGACATAGCACGTTACTTTTGACTTCAGACTCCGATTCGACAACGGAGTCGAATTTTCCCAAGTAGATGACTACTTCCGGCATTAAAATCATATATTGTTGTAGTGGTTGCGGACAACCTATATAGTGGCATACCAAGAAGCAGAGGAGCCTTTTGGGGATGATACTGAGTGCAGATCTCGGATCAACCTGTACCCTTTCAATACATGTCGAACTGATGTATCCAGTGTAGTACAAAGGTCGATCGTGCTTGTTATCCTTGAGAACCATATCTTCCGCTGTGAAGGTAATAGCAGGTACGTTTGATTGTACATAATGGCATTCAGGGTAAGAAGACTGAGCGTCATTTTAGGGATTTCTGGCATATATGTCAGGAATGATTTTGAATTAGCCAGTGCATCTCTGAGTGCTTCTCTTGTCTCTTTTGAGAGACGAAGGAGCTCGCGTATGGTAATACGAGCCGGGATATTAGCCAGCTGGGCCAATATGTCAAAACGAAAGGGCGTGTCAAGCCCTGGACCTGAAAGCTTCTTCAGGACATGGTCGAACCGGACTCCCTTGGCTTCTCCTTTCCCTTGGTTGGAACCGAAGCGGGTGCTGGTATTTGTACTGACGTCGTCTACTGTTGTGTCTTGTCAGTAGCTTTCTCATACTGTTTTAAGTATAATTTTCCGGATCGATTACCTGTTGGCGGAGGTACATCAGCCTGCGTCGTGCAAGCGTGCTTTTCTCCTTCAGAATCGCTGAGAGAAGCTGCTGTGAGGTTGCCATCATCCGGCAGGATGGAGACGACATTGCAAGATTTGCCCTTCGACTTGGATTTCTTTGAATCCCATTGTTCGTCTTGGACAAGGTTTGGGTGTATCCACATGATTTCCCATATCTCCAGTGTCAAGGGAACAAGATCTTTATTCTCTTGAGTTCTAGCTGCAGGATGCTTCACTTCCAGTCGTGGTGCAGGAATCGGAAAGATCCCGTCAGGAACTGTGACCTTTGGGGTTTTGCTGAACTCGAGGGTCACCATATTTGCAGTGACTTTCTTTTGCTCTGACTTCAGTGTCAGGACTCCGGCGTCGACTAAAGCTTGAATTCTATCCTTGAGGACAAAGCACTTGTCAGTAGGATGATGAATCATCCTGTGAAAGAGATAATATTTGGGATCGTTCGTGCGTCCTATTTCATTAGGACGCCGAGCATCCGGCAGCTTCAAATTATTTTCTTTATGGAGTAAATGGAATATTGTGACCACCTAATCGTCTTTGAAGGAGTACTGTTTCGGAGGAAACTTGGACTCCCGACTATTGAAGCCGCTTTTCTTGGCCTTCGACTGAACATCCCCTGATAATTCGACGGACATAGTCTCTTTCCCTTTGACTTGAGAAGACTGTGCCGCGTCGCCGCGTCCTTTATTATTCATACCCCATTTGCCTTTAGGGGTGGATGGTTCAAACTTTTTAGCTGACTTTTCGGCTATCTCAGCTTGCTCGATAAGTTCTTTTCAGGTATGGGCTTTGACAGCTCCCATGCGAATTTCTACTTAGTCTAAGAAGTTGTGCCTGCACGTCTGTAAGAGCATGGGTAATGGCATCCCTGCTGGACACATCAGAGACAAGTTTCTGAACCGCTCAATGTAGTCACGGACAGATTCGCCCTTCTTCTGTACGGTAGAGAGGAGTTTGTCCATGGTTACCTCGGTATCGTCCTCATAGAAACGAGAAAGAAATCGATTTTTCAGGTCGATCCAGGAATTGAAGAGCCCAGAGGGAGACATCAGAACCAGTCAAATGCTACCCCCATTAAGGTGCCAATGAACAGTCTGGTCATGATAGCATCATTGTCTATAACATTACCGGTCTGAGACCGAAAATAGTAGATGTGCTGGTTTGGCGAGCTCTTACCATCGTACGTATGTAACGTTGGTGGTTTGAACTTTGGTGGGTATGGTACTGAATCCCATTTCAGCGGGTAAGGACGGACTGCCCCTACTTTCTTTAACTCATCCCTCTGAGCTAGGGATGCGATTTGAGCTTGGATGCCTTTAAGAACTTCAGCGTCTAAAGAGAACCCTCCTTTGACTTCTCCGTCCTTGGCTGTTCATTGCTAAGATGTTCTTCCTCATCATAGTTACTCCCGGTATCATTGTTATTCTGATTATTGAGGAGTTGAGCGAGCATCTGTTGAATGTTATCCAAAGCTTCTTGCTGGGTCTTGGAAGTTTGCTCCTGAGCTTCCAACCGTCGACGAAGGTCATTATTACTGTTATCAGCCATATTCACTGAGACTATATCTGTTCGTACTGAGCTGACTGTTGCCGAAGAGGCATACCCACTATCTCCATCCTCTTCATCAGACCATTGGACTAATCCTTTCATTGGTTTTGGTGAGGTTACCGCAGTTGAGGAAGATGGCTGTTCATAACTATAGGGTATTGCAACCCTAGATTTGGTGTTCCGGAAGACACATTCTTCATGTACCAAGACTTCGCCAAGGCCCGGGCTATAATCTGGATCTGGAGAACTATAGGGAGTGTCATGAGACGCTCGTCTGCCCCTATGCAGCTGTCGTCCCCTTCCGATCATGTTAACGGATGCAGAGGGCAGATCTCGTGATACGCTCCTTTTGCGATGTTTCACCGAGCTTGCACCGACAGTCGATCAAAAACTGATCGTCGGCCTGGAGGAGTGGCGGGGATTGATCCTAGCCGGCAATGGACTGAGTGGACTGTCACCAACTGACATCCCACTTGTTGACAATAGGAGGGAGAAGTTTGGAAAGATTCCGACTTCCGTTTGCTTGCCAAGAATTCCCGCAAGTCAGACCCAGTTGGGCCTAAACGATCCAGCGCAGAGGCTCTGTTAGATTGCACATAGGATGATGTCCTGTTTTTTAATCACTGCAGAGGTAATTAGCACTAAATAGTGCTTTAGCTCTAACTTTGCGGCTAAGAACCTTGGAAATGTCCTTGGGTGCTGAAACTGCATAAGCACCGCTGTCAACACTTAGAGACGATCCCTTAGCTCCGCTGCAAAGGGCGAGCTTAGTGTTTGATGAACTGGGAGCGAAGCACGCTGTGGTGCTTTATCTGCTATGTTGCTGCGAAGGTGATTAGCCCTAGATAGAGCTTTGGTTCTAAATTTGCGGCTAAAAGCTTTGGAAATTCTCTTGGGCGCTGAAGCTGCATAAGCATCGCTATCAGCACTTAGGGGCAATCCCTTAGCTTCGCTGTGAAGAGTGAGCTTAGTACTCGAAGAACTGGGGAACGAAGCACACTATGGTGCTTTGGTTCCAGCTTCATGGCTGCGAACTTCATGCGTACCCTGAGGTACTGTGCTTGGCACACCATCAGTAGCTTCGCTCATAAGAATGAGGCTGGTGCGAGGAGTTACTGCTCCTGAATTAGGTGAAGGCATGGTCGCCGTCGTAACTTCGCGGCTGACAGTCTCGACGAAGCAGGCAGACATCTTGCCTTTTTCTTCGCTAGAGAGACGAACTTGTGGCGTAGTTACGCCTGAGGCTTCATACAGAGCCTTCTGCTTCGGCCTCCACATCTGCTTAGGTTCGCAGGGAACCTGGCTAGCCACAGGCGAGGCTAAGAGGAGTTGGAAGGATTCTGCTTCAGGTTTCTGCTCTGAAACCTTGGCCATCGTGACCTTTCTGTGCTTTCGTGCACGGAGCATTGAACCACCCCCAGAGAGGAGTTCTTCGAATTTTCCTTGGTCGAAATGAACGACTAGGTTTTCGAAGGTAACAGGCTCAAGATTCTGACCCTTGCATTGCGAGCCTACTTTCTTGTTGCGCCAGAGGACCGTGGTAGGCTCGCAGAGAACCTCATCTGTTTCCAAAGAGACTTGCCTCGAAGATATAGCCAGAAGGGCTCTGGCCACACCAGCTTCCTTGAATTCAGAAGTAGACCCGAAGGTCTGTTCGTCGCATTGCGACACTTGATTCTCAACAGCGGAGAATTCAGTCCCCAACGGAGTCGCCATCCTATTTTCCATTGATTTTGGAAAGGGGAAAAACTTACAAAAAGGGTCAAGGAGCTAAATTACAAGTAACACAAAAGATTACAAGTAGATCTCCTCTGAGATTCTGGAGAAGTGTGCCGATAGGAGTCTGGTCAGTGTGCGACCACTTTGTCCCTTTGACGATGCAATCGATGGGATTCCCTTCTCGCCTGGTTCGGGGAATCGGAGAACAGAAGGTTGGTAGAACCTCTTGTTACTTCTCAAACTGCCTCCACTTGGGAATTCCTTCTTGCCTGGTTCCGGAATTTTCTTGAGAGGGAGGAAGATCTTAGGGTATCAGCACCCTGATTAGAGAAGCAGTTCTCTGAATTCTTGGAAGCAAGAGAATAGGTCTTTGTTTAGCCGTCTCTCTCTGTGCGTGCCTCTGCCTGTGCGCGTGTCTCTCCATACCCCTGGTGGGCTATTTATAGGAGGGCAGGGGTATAATTGTCCCTTGAAAGTTTGAAAACAGATTTAATCAATCTGTTTAAATCTGGAAAGTAGCCTTGCTGCGAGGCTAGAATCAGCTTCTGCGAAGTTAGGAATAGCAGGTAGCGTCAATCTCCTTATCTGTTTTAATTCTTTCCATATATTTGAAGGATCTCCCCTGATCTTCTTACTTATTTTAGGAGAGTCAAGAGATTATGGTAAACAACTGCCAAATTTGATCTCAGATTTGATCTTGATTAGATTTGATCTTGAATAGATTTGATCTCATCTGGAGATTTAATTGGTCAAAGTTGATCATAAAAGACCCGCAGCGGAGCTGCCACGTCGAGCTCACAGCGGAGCTGGAATGAGCATCTAGCGAAGTTAGAAGAAAGCTCTTCAGCAGAGCTGGATAAACATCTGTGGCGAAGGAAGTTGACAATATCAGTGAACCATGGCTCTCTTATCATGGCGAACAGTTGTTCATCGCGAAAGTGTTTGTTTATGGGTACATTAGATGATGGAGCGTTTGACAGATGGGACATGTGATCAACTACCAAATTATCGGTCCCTTTTTTTATCTTTGATTTGAAGGTCAAATTTCTAGAGTAGCAATATCCACCTGATTAGTCTTACTTTCGCATCTTTCTTTGCCAATAAATACTTTAGCGCAACGTGGTCAGTGTAAACAGTGATCTGTAAGCCAATCAGGTAGGATCTAAAGTTTTCAAGCACAAAAAATAACAGCTAAGAATTCTTTCTCGGTGGTGGAGTAGTTTAGTTGCGCGTCATTCAGTGTCCTACTGACGTAATAGATCACGTAAGACTGCTTGTGAATACACTGCCCTAAGACTGCACCAATCGCGTAATCAGACGCGTCACACATTAGTTCGAAGTGTTGGCTCCAATCCGAAGCATGAATTATCGGGGCTGAGATAAGCTCCTTCTTCAATATCTCAAATACCTCAAGGGATTCTGGGGTGAATACAAATGAGACATCCTTGGCGAGAAGGCTGGTTAATGGGCGAGCAATCTTGCTAAAGGTTTTTATGAATCACCGATAAAAAACCAGCATGCCACAGAAATGATCTGATATTCTTAACTGAACTAGGAGGTGAGAGATGAGCTATCAAATCCACTTTTACTTTATCCACCTCAATCCTTTTCTTGGCGATTCATGTAGCACCCCATTCCCGGGACACGTACCCAGATACGTGTCCCGACTTTTTCGACCGTATTATTACAATTTTCTTCCAGTATTTACTTTTAAGTTGTGATTTCTCATATTTTTGGTATCGGATCTGGATTCTCAGTCTCAGAGTCAGCCCTGACCCGGTGCGGGAACCCGATACTGGCATACCACCCGATTTAGCCTTTCTGGTAGTTCAATTTGACTGTTTCAGTTTTAGGCACTGTTTTTCAATATTTTAGATTTTTCATGATTTTTAAAAAATTTTCAGAATTTTTCTGCAAAATCTCCAAAACCGGTGTCGGTCGGCTCGCTGACCGATTCTCGAATTTTTAGTTTTCAAATGGGATTAAATTTTTAAAAATTGCTTTCACGGTACTTCTTATAATTTCATTTTCTACATAAATACATTTTTGAGATTTTTTTAAATTTATCAAAATTTGACCGATTCTTGTGTCGGCCGTTATCGCCAGAAGATTCTAAGATTTTTAATTTGAAAAATAGATTGAATTTCTTGTATCTGATTTCATAGAGTATCTTAAAATAATATTTACTATTTTTTATAATTTTTTGGAACGTTTCTGAAACAGTCAAATTTTCGCCCTATTTAAATAATAATATTATTTACCGACAAATTCTTTTCTTACTTTTTCCTTCTCTACTCCCTTACTTTATACTCCCAGATATTTTAATAAATTAATTATTTAATAATAATTTTTTTAACATTTTCATTTTTTTCCTTATTTTTTTCCCTTTTCCTTTATTTTCTTTCTTTTCTTTTCTTCCCCTTTGACTTCCCCAAGCTCTGCTCCCGCCGCCTGCAGCAGCCGCCTGCAGCCTCTCTCCCCCCATCCCATTCTATCATCACTTCTCTTCTCTTCTCTATTAAACCCTTCATCTTCCTTTTCCTTTTCATTCCAATTTCATTTTAATTCCTTCAACTAAACAAAAACCAAACCCACTATCCTCAACTCCACCGCCGCCTCCACCATCACCGCCACCACCGCACCTCCCCCATAGCCGCCGGCCATCCCTTCTTCCACACCCCCTCTCCACTCCACCACCTCCTTCAACCTTCACCAACCACTCTCCATTTCCAATTTCATCAAAACCCATCACCATCATTGTAACCCCCTGATTCCCGGTGTACGTAGTACCGTATCGGTACGCGATATGACGTACAAAAATTGATTTGACCTCCGTGGTAGTCCGATTGACCTGATTTCAGTTTCAAAAATTATTTTCTAATATTTTATATTTTTCAGGATTTTCTGGAATTTTTCTGGATTATTTTGGAAAATCTCCGTTGTCGGTATCGACCGATACCGATAACTGACCTTCTGATTTTAGTTCATAAATGGAGTTGTATTTTGAGAATTCGCTTTCACCGTATGTCTTAAAATCACGTGAGCTACGTTTGGGTATTTTTGGGGATTTTCCGAATTTATGAAAAATCCGGCCAAACCGGTGTCGCCCGTATCGGCGAGACACTCCGGGATTTTTAATTGGCAAACCGGATCGAGTTTCTGCAAACCGTCTACATATTACGTCTCAGGATAATATTTTCTATTTTCTGTAATTTTTGGGTACCGTTCGGAGATGGTCGAATATCGGGCCAATATTATAATATTAAACTATTAATTTCTTTTTAACCTTTTCTTTTTCTTTTCTTTTCCCTTCTCTTTTTCCCTTCTCTGGCTTCTTCTAGAGAAAACCCACCGCCATTGACCACCGACCTCCCCCTCCTCTTAAATTTCTCTCTCTCTCTCTCCTCTAATCTCTCTCTCACTCTCCCAAATCCTCTCTCTCTCATTAGAGAGATTAATTAAACTCTCTCTCTCTCTCTCTACTCTCTCTTTCTCTATTCCTTTCTCTCTCTCTCTCTCTCTCTCTCTCTCCCCCTCTCTCTCTCGTCCAGGGGACCACTCCCAGGAGCAGGCCGGACCGGCACCTGCGGCCGGCACCGCCGGCAGTCGCAGGTACCGCTGGCGGCTACGCCCTTGTCGGCCGGCTGTGGGGAAGGGGGGAGGCACCAGCCCTCCCCCATATCTCTCTCTCTCTCCCGCTCGTTGGACGGCCAGACCGGCGCCGGAGCACCGCCGGAGCGGCGCCGGCGCCGGGGAGGCGGCCGCGCCACCGCGCGGCTGGGCGGCGGTGGCCGCGCCAGCCGCAGCAGCCGCGGGCGGCGGCAGCAGCTGCTGCTGCCGCCGCCAGGCGTTTGGGGGAAGAAACCCATTTGGATTTGGGTTCGGGTTCAACCCAAACCCGACCCATTTACACTCAGATCCGACCCGTTAAAGGTAAAATTATCTTTTAGCCCCTGTGAAAGTATGAATTACTTTTAGGCCCCTGTAAATTACAAATAGCCCCCTGACTATTTTATGTTATTGCGTATCTAACCTTTTCTATTGGTTTTGGTGTTCGGGCGATATCGGGAGCATCCGACTCCGATTGGAACGATTCTGGATCCGTTGCGATCGTGGGAACGAGAGCTACAGTCCTGTAGCCAGTTTGTGAGTGTTTTTCTTTTATAAATTATATTTGATCACGTTCAGTAATTTGATTGGTTGCCTGTAAATACCGGTTAATAAATGGTACTTAGTGAAAGATTGATATAACGATTAGTTAAACATACATGATCCAGATCATAAGATGATGACCGACATTACAAATAGGGATAGCTGATACTCGATTAGATATGATCACTGGTACCGACCTCCCACTAGACGCCATGAATATATGTACCCGTAATTATTACCCAAACATGCATTCGGTACAACCAGCTATTGTTATCACACATTACACAATATATTATCATTCACTGCTATATGGATACACCAACACTGTATTTTGCATGTCAGGGAGTTACCGTTACCTGGATACCCTGGATACCAGTAGTAGGACACGGATACTGTGAGGTCACTGGACATGATAGGATAGTCTACACTGAATACTGTTATTACATGTGTTATCACAAAGATAGGTTACACGGATCATAGCTACACATCTATATTCCACTGGTACACGGACATACCCATGCACGGACTACCGCATTTCATATTAGCATGATCATCATACACATTCATGTCATGCTTACATATTACAGTTGCACATGTCTGTGTTGTTTCTATCTTCTTGTCATATGGATCACCATGCTTATTACATGTATTATTGTTCCATGTTCCCGTATTCATGATATATGATTGGTTCCTGCTACTGATATGGATTTCTCGATACTGGACATGAGAGCTGTTGGTATGCGATATGTGGAATCCCACATCTATTGTTCTTGTTACATTGTTCTCGTGATATTGTTCATGTTATATTGTTCCCGTTTCTCGTTATATTGTTCTATGCTATCAACAGAGCTCAGGTCCAGTTATCATGTTACCCGTATCATGTACAGTAGTTCTTGTTACATTGTATACTTGACTTATCAGATCATAAAGTTAACTGGGGTATGGGGGAGACTTGACGGTTGATTAGATCTTATCGGGTGATGTACTGGATCCATATTGTTAGTCCCACTGCAGGGGAGGGTAGTACTACTACCAATTGCTCCATGAGCTTTTGTTACTTGATTCATGCTCCCCTCTTAGCGGAGGGCCCTGGTCCTGGCAGCCAGGGGCTTGTTTAAGGCCGTAATCCCGGGTATGCACGGGATACATCCACCCGATAAGAACTCCTCGACCATGAGTTTCCAATTAACATAATAAAACAGTATACACAATAGTGGACGTCAGATACACTTGTTATTTGATCACTCTCTCGTTTGGATAATGGTACCCGTAGGCCATGTCCGGATGGGTTCGACTGGAGTGCGGGCTCCAGTATGAACTGCCAGTGGTATGGGACACTGGTAGAGATTGATTAAAATACGGTACCCGTAGGCCATGTCCGGATGGGTTCGACTGGAGTGCGGGCTCCAGTATGAACTGCCAGTGGTATGGGACACTGGTAGAGATTGATTAAAATACCAGGTGGTACTGATTTCTACTATTGTATCAATCACATGACTTGCCTCAGACATGTATGCTATTGTTGTACATGACTTTGACATAACTTGCCCGATACATGTTTAGATCATTTATCTGCTATCATGTTACATGTATACATTGATACTGTACATCTTCCTGTTATACTTTCTATAGTAACCTGCTACTCATGCACATGTATACTTTGTTACATTACCTGGTACATGTTACACTGTATGTAGTGGCATACTATGCATGTTCTGCATTGCATATATTTTATTGTTACAGACATATGCTCATCTGCATGTTCACCTCTATCACGCCACCACGACCATGTTCATGTCTATCACGTCACCACTAGATAATCTTATTTATTATATATTATATAAACTGGACACGACTATAGATATAACCAGAGGATAACCGGTTAGGTGGTGATGGTATTAAAAGACGACATGTCTGCATATTTCACTGCTTATACGTTTATATATTTCTATCGCTTATGATATGCTTATTATATGGTAGACACCATCATGTATCTATAGTAGTATCGTGCTTGTATTACTATGTATATATTACTGTTTCCTTCATTTTACCACTCACTAGGTCGCTTTCTGACGACCCTGGGTTTGCGTGCCCAGATTGGAGATCCGCATACCGAGAGCACCTTGGAGTCACATAGGAGATTCCTCGTCGAGACCCTACATAGGTATCCTTATGATTTATTTCTATTATTCAGTTGTCTCCCTTTTTCATATCTGTTATGATCACTGACCTCTTTCTGCAGGTATTCTTGTACTTATTTCATGCTGGGACCCATGTCTATATGGAGGGTATGTATTGTACTGAGGCTTAACGTACGCGTGAGCGTGTATTCACCTCGTGTAACGCCCCGAGTCCACGAATACGGGGACGTCACTGCGACGTATATACGTAGGTCAGAAAATGCCCCACACGTATATACGCTAAGCAAAAAGTACAACAAGAAACAGAGTACACGACAAAGCGTGGTATCAATACATATGCCAACACAAGAAGTACACATACAAAGTTATCACAGGATATTATAAAGTATTACACATTACATGTGTATTACATCATAACCAAGTCCAAAAGAAATATATACAAATATGTATACAAAAAGCTCACAAGTAGAAAGAAGATCTCGTGAGTCAAAAGGTAAGTCTGACACGAAGGGACTGGAACTAGTCCGCCTGCTCACTAAAGTAAGCTTGGTCCTCTGTAGATGGCTCCACTTCGTTCCAAGCTTCGGAATCTGAATGTGCAAATCCAAGGAGTCAAGACACATAACAATAAACAAACTATAGCCAAGTGGCTAAGGGACATGAATAAGGAAAGATGAAACAGTTATAAGGAATATCAACTAACAAGTATGAAAAGCATGAGGAGATAAAATCCTAAATACAATAAATCTACAGTTGACGTCTTATTATTATTACTTGTCTTACTGTGATATCTAGCTATGTGACCCAGCGTCCCAGAGCACATAGATCCATATCCTAGTAAAGCAAGGTTGTTATTGGAAACAGCGGTTGTATCGACGAACTATGTTTACAGTGGACCCCGTACATGCCCGGGATAACGGTCCAGGATTGTTCCGTTGCTTGGTGACGGAAGCCAGCCGCTAGGCTAAACAGGAGGGACTTATGTATGCCCTTAACATGATGGTACCAGTAATAGAGGGAGCAAGCACTCCCTCGGTCCCCTGGAGGCCCACAGGTCAGACCGGAACATGAGTTGCACAACATTCCTAAAAGCCACTGTAAACACGAACACATATCGATATCCGCATGTTTTCCCCCGACCCATATGTAAGTTGGTCCATTTTATACAAAAGTCAAGTGTATCATGCTTGGTTCAAGTGATGGCATGATAAGTGGTGATATTCACCATTAAACAAGTTATGGAGTGATAATGTACAATAACAGATCATGAAGTAATATGAGGTAAGATTCATCAAGTAACATGTCATGTAATACCAGTTATAAAGCATGAACAAGAATAATATGCCACACATGTATCAACAATAAGATCCAAATTCAGAACAGAATCAACTAAGTCAAACAGTCAGAATTAGTCGACTTGGTGGAAGGGTTAGTCGACTAATAGGGGTCTTAAGTCGACTAACAGTCTGGATTAGTCGACTAAAACTGGGAAATAGAGAGTTGGGTTTCTGTTTCAGGAAAAGTTAGTCGACTAGGGTGAAATGTGTAGTCGACTAACAGATACCTAAGTCGACTAATAGGGGTCTAAGTCGACTAAAACTGGGAAACAGAAAGTTGGGATTTATTTCAGGGATTATTAGTCGACTAAGATCAAGGTTGTAGTCGACTAAGGGTCTCTAGTCGACCAATAAAATAGACTAAGTCGACTGGAGCCGAGAGTTGGTGTTTTCTGGTCCAGGGAAAGATTAGTCGACTAGGTTAAAAATGTAGTTGACTAAGGGGGTCTAGTCGACTGGTAATATGGCTTAGTCGACTAAAACTGTAAAATCAGAAAGGTTAAGTTTCAGCTAAGGTGGGTTAGTCGACTGGTCCCTAGGTTAAGTCGACTAATCGTGGGGAAAACAGTAACAGAACAGATTTTCTGATGGTTGTTTGATGGGCTAAAAATATGATTTTTATGGCACAAGTGTACATGAATGATCAACACAAGTAAACAAGGAAGTTGCCTAGTCTTGGTGAGTAAAAATACTCACTAGGAAAGGTTATGTGAAGCTTTACGAGTCCGGGAAGAGTGTGGTCGTCAAATGGCACCTATGTGATCCTTGGCGACGAAAAGAGCTACGATCCAAGCTCCAAATCAGTTGCTTGAGCTAGAGGTGAAGATCTTGTGGTGTTCTTGGAGTTAGGGTTGAGGTTGAGAAGAATGAGGGAGTTGGTGAGAGCTTTCTCTTTTGTTGAAGTGGAGAAGAAGAGAAGTAAAATGTAAAGGAAGAGTTTAAATATGATGGGGATTTTGTGAAGGAGGTGTAATAAGATAGAAGTGAAGGGTGTTTTTGCAAGAAGGAGGGGGTGAGGTGCCCCTCACCTGGCCACTTGGCCGGCCATGGGGGAGAGAGAGAGGTGCATTAAATGAGGGGGGTTTGGTGAGATTATGTGGAGTTGGAATTTTGGAAGAGATTTGAATTTTTGGAAAAATGGGAAAAGTTTGTGGTTGTGGAGAAAGGGAAATAAAGGAAAAGGAAAAAATGGAAAGAAATTCATAAAGGAAGATATTTACTCTAACTTGGAAATTGAAAATATTGAAAGCACGGATTCCTAGGTTTAAATCAAGTATGCGGAAAACATTTCGGAAAATACCGAAATCGTCCGAAATTCAAGTATCTCGGAACGACTCGTAAATTTCACCAAAAATCAATAATAATATATGAAGACTAATAGTGAAATCCTTTTTAAGAAATACTTTATAGTTTTAAAACTAAAAATCCCGGAATCAGTTAACTACCGACTCCGTTGGAATTTTCATAAATTCATAAAATTCTCAGAAAAAGTATTTAAGTAGGGAATATGAATCTAAGAAATAAAGTATAAAGGATCATCTAGAAATTCCTAACTGTTTGAGAATTAAAATTCCAGGAATCGATCAGCGACACTGGTCGACACCGGTTTTGAAGAAATACATTTAAATTCAGGAAAAATCTAGAAAATCATATAAAATCTAATACATTGGAAAATGATATTTGAAATTGAAATCGGTCAAATACAGGAAGTAAATCGAAAAATACGATCGAAAAGCTGAATACGCAACTAAGTACGTATTCTGGAAACGGGGTGTTACACCTCGCGTATGTACGTCGCCATAACGTCCCCGTACCTACGGGATCGGGGCGTTACATAGTGGTATCAGAGCTTAGGTTCACACCTGGTGTGGGTAACCAACTGGGTCAATACTTGGGCTCTTACCAACAGTACAATCAGGTTCAGATTTACAGATCTGTATCTGAATTTGGGGTTTCAGCAATGAGTACAAGAATATCATGACCTTGACGATTCCTTCCTTGACTCGTTTATATTCCTTCCTTCCTTCCAGTTGCACCCAGAACATCTGGTTTCCTTCTCGTTTTTCCTTGCATTGTCTTGCTTCCAATCCGTTCGTGTTAGTTCCCTACCATACGTCTCCATCCCGAGTTCCTTATAGATATCAGAGTGCGTAGCGGAAGTGTCGTGGACCCGTAACCTTTCAGCTTTGGGGTTGGAAATATTGTTCTTACACCTGAATGGAAATTGCGAGGACGCAATTTTTGTAAGGTGGGGAGAAATGTAACCCCCTGATTCCGGTGTACGTAGTACCGTATCGGTACGCGATACGACGTACAAAAATTGATTTGACCTCTGTGGTAGTCCGATTGACCTGATTTCTTATTTTTTAATATTTTAGATTTTTCAGGATTTTCTGAAATTTTTCTGGATTATTTTGGAAAATCTCCGTTGTCGGTGTCGACCGATACCGATAACTGACCTTCTGATTTTTAGTTCATAAATGGAGTTGTATTTTGAGAATTCGCTTTCACCGTATGTCTTAGAATCACGTGAGCTATGTTTGGGTATTTTTGGGGATTTTTCCGAATTTATGAAAAATCCGGCCAAACCGGTGTCGCCCGTATCGGCGAGACACTCCGGGATTTTTATTTGGCAAACCGGATCGAGTTTCTGCAAACCGTCTTCATATTACGTCTCAGGATAATATTTTCTATTTCTGTAATTTTTGGGCACCGTTCGGAGATGGTCAAATATCGGGCCAATATTATAATATTAAACTATTAATTTTCTTTTAACCTTTTCTTTTTCTTTTCTTTTCCCTTCTCTGGCTTCTTCCAGAGAAAACCCACCGCCATTGACCACCGACCTCCCCCTCCTCTTAAATTTCTCTCTCTCTCTCCTCTAATCTCTCTCTCACTCTCCCAAATCCTCTATCTCTCTCATTAGAGAGATTAATTAAACTCTCTCTCTCTACTCTCTCTTTCTCTATTCCTTTCTCTCTCTCTCTCTCTCCCTCTCTCTCTCGTCCAGGGGACCACGCCCAGGAGCAGGCCGGACCGGCACCTGCGGCCGGCACCGCCGGCAGTCGCAGGTACCGCCGGCGGCTACGCCCTTGTCGGCCGGCGGTGGGGAAGGGGGGAGGCACCAGCCCTCCCCCATATCTCTCTCTCTCTCTCCCGCTCGTTGGACGGCCAGACCGGCGCCGGAGAACCGCCGGAGCGGCGCCGGCGCCGGGGAGGCGGCCGCGCCACCGCGCGGCTGGGCGGCGGTGGCCGCGCCAGCGGCAGCAGCTGCTGCTGCCGCCGCTAGGCGTTTGGGGGAAGAAACCCATTTGGATTTGGGTTCGGGTTCAACCCAAACCCGACCCATTTACACTCAGATCCGACCCGTTAAAGGTAAAATTATCTTTTAGCCCATGTGAAAGTATGAATTACTTTTAGGCCCCTGTAAATTACAAATAGCCCCTGACTATTTTATGTTATTGCGTATCTAACCTTTTCTATTGGTTTTGGTGTTCGGGCGATATCGGGAGCATCCGGACTCCGATTGGAACGATTCTGGATCCGTTGCGATCGTGGGAACGAGAGCTACAGTCCTGTAGCCAGTTTGTGAGTGTTTTTCTTTTATAAATTAATTTGATCATGTTCAGTAATTTTGATTGGTTGCCTGTAAATACCGGTTAATAAATGGTACTTAGTGAAAGATTGATATAACGATTAGTTAAACATACATGATCCAGATCATAAGATGATGACCGACATTACAAATAGGGATAGCTGATACTCGATTAGATATGATCACTGGTACCGACCTCCCACTAGACGCCATGAATATATGTACCCGTAATTATTACCCAAACATGCATTCGGTACAACCAGCTATTGTTATCACACATTACACAATATATTATCATTCACTGCTATATGGATACACCAACACTGTATTTTGCATGTCAGGGAGTTACCGTTACCTGGATACCCTGGATACCAGTAGTAGGACACGGATACTGTGAGGTCACTGGACATGATAGGATAGTCTACACTGAATACTGTTATTACATGTGTTATCACAGAGATAGGTTACACGGATCATAGCTACACATCTATATTCCACTGGTACACGGACATACCCATGCACGGACTACCGCATTTCATATTAGCATGATCATCATACACATTCATGTCATGCTTACATATTACAGTTGCACATGCCTGTGTTGTTTCTATCTTCTTGTCATATGGATCACCATCCTTATTACATGTATTATTGTTCCATGTTCCCGTATTCATGATATATGATTGGTTCCTGCTACTGATATGGATTTCTCGATACTGGACATGAGAGCTGTTGGTATGCGATATGTGGAATCCCACATCTATTGTTCTTGTTACATTGTTCTCGTGATATTGTTCATGTTATATTGTTCCCGTTTCTCGTTATATTGTTCTATGCTATCAACAGAGCTCAGGTCCAGTTATCATGTTACCCGTATCATGTACAGTAGTTCTTGTTACATTGTATACTTGACTTATCAGATCATAAAGTTAACTGGGGTATGGGGGAGACTTGACGGTTGATTAGATCTTATCGGGTGATGTACTGGATCCATATTGTTAGTCCCACTGCAGGGGACGGTAATACTACTACCAATTGCTCCATGAGCTTTTGTTACTTGATTCATGCTCCCCTCTTAGCGGAGGGCCCTGGTCCTGGCAGCCAGGGGCTTGTTTAAGGCCGTAATCCCGGGTATGCACGGGATACATCCACCCGATAAGAACTCCTCGACCATGAGTTTCCAATTAACATAATAAAACAGTATACACAATAGTGGACGTCGGGAACACTTGTTATTTGATCACTCTCTCGTTTGGATAATGGTACCCGTAGGCCATGTCCGGATGGGTTCGACTGGAGTGCGGGCTCCAGTATGAACTGCCAGTGCTATGGGACACTGGTAGAGATTGATTAAAATACGGTACCCGTAGGCCATGTCCGGATGGGTTCGACTGGAGTGCGGGCTCCAGTATGAACTGCCAGTGGTATGGGACACTGGTAGAGATTAATTAAAATACCAGGTGGTACTGATTTCTACTATTGTATCAATCACATGACTTGCCTCAGACATGTATGCTATTGTTGTACATGACTTTGACATAACTTGCCCGATACATGTTTAGATCATTTATCTGCTATCATGTTACATGTATACATTGATACTGTACATGTTTCCTGTTATACTTTCTATAGTAACCTACTACTCATGCACATGTATACTTTGTTACATTACCTGGTACATGTTACACTGTATGTAGTGGCATACTATGCATATTTTGCATTGCATATATTTTATTGTTACAGACATATGCTCATCTGCATGTTCACCTCTATCACGCCACCACGACCATGTTCATGTCTATCACGTCACCACTAGATAATCTTATTTATTATATATTATATAAACTGGACACGACTATAGATATAACCAGAGGATAACCGGTTAGGTGGTGATGGTATTAAAAGACGACATGTCTGCATATTTCACTGCTTATACGTTTATATATTTCTATCGCTTATGATATGCTTATTATATGGTAGACACCATCATGTATCTATAGTAGTATCGTGCTTGTATTACTATGTATATATTACTGTTTCCTTCATTTTACCACTCACTAGGTCGCTTTCTGACGACCCTGGGTTTGCGTGCCCAGATTGGAGATCCGCATACCGAGAGCACCTTGGAGTCACATAGGAGATTCCTCGTCGAGACCCTACATAGGTATCCTTATGATTTCTATTATTCAGTTGTCTCCCTTTTTCATATCTGTTATGATCACTGACCTCTTTCTGCAGGTATTCTTTTACTTATCTCATGCTGGGACCCATGTCTATATGGAGGGTATGTATTGTACTGAGGCTTAACGTACGCGTGAGCGTGTATTCACCTCGCGTATGTACGTCGCCATAACGTCCCCGTACCTACGGGATCGGGGCGTCACAATCATCTCCCTTCCTCCTCTAAAATTCACCAACACCCCATCATCACCTCCTCCTCTAACTTCCCCACCTCCAACAACCATCACAACCACCATAACTACCACCATTACTCCTCCACTAACAACTTCACCATCAACCAAAAACAACCACTACACCCCCTCCTCCCCTCCCCTAGGGAAGCGCGCGCCGCCACTCCGCAAGCCGCCGACGCCGGCGGTGGCCGGCCACCCCCTCCTTCTCTTTTCCATTTCTTCCTTTCTTCTTCTTTCTTCATTTCTTTCTTTCTTTTCTTTTTTCTTTCTTTTCCATAAATAATACCCACCTTCTCACATTCCTAAAATACCCACCACCTCACCCCCAAATTACTTCCCTATAATTACAATCAATACCTCTCCCTTTTTAATTCCTAATTCCTTTCTAAAAATACCCTATTTTCTCTCTCTCTCTCCTCTTCCTACAACTTTCTCTCTCCTCTCTCTCTCCCCTCTCTCATTCCTCTCTAATATTTATAATATATATATATATGGGCTAGTGGCTTGCTCGCACGTTTTAGTGGATTTCTCGAATTTTTTCTCAGTATTTCATTCCGGTATTAGGCGAGTACATTTCTTACTTTATTACTATCATTTCATGTCTAATAATTATTATCTTGCTTTTAATATATGATGTCTCTTTATGTCAGTTGGTATATGTTATATAAGTGATTTCTAAAATTATCATATTTATAAATAGCTGTCGGCCGTTATTATACTTTGTCGAACCGGTATTATATCGGGTATGCCTAGGTCTGCTCCCGCTTTACTCGGCTTCGCATAACTAATTAAAAGAAATTTATTATTATAAAAATAGTAGTGAAGAGTTTGAAATGTTTATACCTTCTCCTGTACCATGTTACGTGACCGGTTGATACCTGATATTTGATGTTGTGACTCTCACCGACATATTAGTTACCTGACCCTGACATATATACACCTGATACTTGCCATGCTATACTTAACAATGATACCTGACACCGGTACTTACCATGCTATACTTATTATATGATATCTGACACCGGTACTTGCCATGCTATACTTAACACTTGATATCTGACATTGGTACTTGCCATGCTATACTTAATACTTGATATCTGACACCGGTACTTGCCATGCCATATTTGACATATGATACCAGACACCGATACTTGCCATGCTATATTTGACCCATGATACCCGACACCGGTACTTGCCATGTTATACTTGACACTTGAAATCAGACACTGGTACTTGTCATGCTATACTTGACACATGATATGTAACACCGGTACTTGACATGTTATACTTGATACCTGACACCTGTATTACCTGGCATATTCATGATTATTATGTGACCAAACCTCTGGTACTCCTGAACCCCTGTACTCCTGAACTTTTGTATCTCCTGTACTCATGTCCCCTGCACTGTTACTCATGTTAATAGCACAGTCAGACCGGCGTCCAACAGAGCATGCCTGGTGTCGGGATGACGAGGATGTATCCCACAATTGTGCTAGCGTCCGGTGGATCCTAAATGGAACTAAGTGCCACACGGAGCAAAGTGCTACACCATACACATGGTGGGGGCCACCTTACACATGGTGGGGGCCACCTCTAGAATTCATTTCTCACACAGAGCAAAGTGTCACACCACACACGTGGTGGGGGCCACCTCTTGAATTTGTGGGGCTATCTCCTATATCAACCCTTAGAGCAAAGTGCCACATGGAGCAAAGTGTCACACCACACACGTGGTGGGGATGCCTTCTTGAATCTATGGGGGCCACCTCTTGAATCTGTAGGGCTACTTCCTCCCTTCTGCCTGTGTCGCCTGGTGTTAGCGTGATAAGCATCCTCAGTGCATATTAACACCCACACATACCTGTATGATAATAACGCCTGGAGCATATGTTATATGGTCTCTCCCCTATTCGAATAATGGTACCTGCATATCGGAGTTCGGATGAGTTCTACTGAAGTGCGGGCTCCAGTGTGAACTGTCGGTGTTGTGGGATGCCGGTGGGAAAGGGACAAGAATAACATGAGAATGTAGCACCCAAACAGTAATAATATTAGGAACGTGTGATATTTGGTCTCTCCTTTGTTCGGGTCCTGATACTCACATATCAGACCCGGGTAAGTTCTACAGAGTGCGAACTCTAGTATGGACAATAGGTGATGTGAGTCGCTGGTAGGGAGGCGATTGAAATATCAAACGGTACTGATTATTATTATTGGATAAATTAAAATGCAAAACTTTTATATTCCAGTTATAGTGTTATACCCTGAGTTGACACCTTACTTTATGACACATGATGATTACTTCAAATACACTATAGTTTTGTTATTCTTAGGGCAACTCAAGATGTATAAACTCAGAGGATGGCGACATGAGATATATGGTATATAGATAAGGGTTTCTTGTTTGGATTATCCCCTTGACGTATTGTTTTCCATTGATTTTTGCAAAGGGGAAAACTTACAAAAAAGGGGGTCGAGGAGCTAAATTACAAGTAATTCTTTGCAAGAAGAAGATTACAAGTAGATCTCCTCTGAGATTTCTGGGGAAGTATGCCGGTAGGAATCTGATCAGCGCGCGATCACTTTATCCCTTTGACGATGTGATCGATCAGATAATCGGACTGCCGCCTGATGGGATTCCTTTCTCGCCTGGTTTGGAGAATCGGAGAACAGAAGGTCGGTAGAGCCCTCTTGTTACTTCTCGAGCTGCCTCTGCTTGGGAATTCCTTCTCGCCTGGTTTCAAAAATTTCTTGAGAGGGAGGAAGATTTTAGGGTATTAGCACCCAGAATTTATCCTTGTAGGATTAGAAAAACGATTCTCTGAATTCTTAGAAGCAAGAGAGTAGACTCTTGTTGGCTTACGCTTTGAAGTCACCAAAGAAGCTTATGCTCTTCAAAAAGCCTCTTGGACTTGAATCTTTTCAAGCTCTCTGAGCCTAGCCTACTAGTGGGCTATTTATAGGCTCAATAGGGAGTTATGATTCCCTTGATTGTCTCCCCTTAATGAGAAATCATGGGTGTAACTACCAAATTTGATCTCGATCATAATGATCTCATTTGGAGATTTGATTGGTCAAAGATGACCATAAAAGATTGGCTCCTCTTAATAAGGGATACTCCCTTGATCCTCTCCAGTTAATTGAGAGATCTCCCCTGATCTTCTTACCCGATTGGGAGAGTCAAGAGATCATGTTAAAGAACTATCAAATTTGATATCGATCACAATGATCTCATCTGGAGATTTGATTGGTCAAAGATGACCATAAAAGATTGGCTCCTCTTAATAAGGGATACTCCCTTGATCCTCTCCAGTTAATTGAGAGATCTCACCTGATCTTCTTACCTGATTGGGAGAGTCAAGAGATCATGTCAATAACCTGCCAATTTGATCTTGATCACAATGATCTCATCTGGAGATTTGATTGGTCAAACATGACCATAAAAAGACCCGCAGCGGGGCTAATGAAAAGCTTCATGAGAAGCTATCAAGAAAGCTGCCGGAGAAGCTAGAATTAGCTTCAGGCGAAGCTGTAAGTTAGCTTTCTGGAGCTATGAAGAGCTTCATGAGAAGCTAGAAAGAAAGCTTCCTGAGAAGCTAGAATTAGCTTCAGACGAAGCTGTAAGTTAGCTCTCTGTGGAGCTATGAAAAGCTTCATGAGAAGCTATCAAGAAAGCTTCCGGCGAAACTAGAATTAGCTTTAAGCGAAGCTGTAAGTTAGCTCTCTGTGGAGAGCTTCAAGGCGAATCTAGACAAACTTAGCCTCTCAGTCGAGGCTATCCCTTTTGGCTCATGCGATGCTAAGTGTTGAGCTAACTTAGCATCTTAGGCCTGCTTAGGTCTCTTCAAAGACAATCTTGGTTTACTATCTGCTTTACTAGATCAGTAGAGTCCAAGTGGCTGATTTGTCCCTCGGAGATGGGTAAAAACTGATCGTCAGCTTGTCTGTGACTTGTCTTTTGTAAATGTCGACAAGTTAGACGTCGTTCAGACCGGTTGGAAAGCTGTCTGAGAGTTTTGTCTTTTTTGAGTGTCAACACGTATCTGTCCCGTGAATCCATAAACTGAGCTTGTACAACTAGTTTTGTCCATACTTGTATTTATCGCATGTTTAACTTATTTACTGCATGTACCTATGCTCTTCATACTGCCTTCTATGCATGTTTCAGATTCATTGATATATATGATTTACTGTCGTTCCTTTAAATTTCCTTATGTTATTTGTTATTACTTGTACTTGCATACTTGGACTACATCACTTGATCATGTACACGTGTACGTGTTATGCACGCTAATTGGCTTCATTATATGTACTCGCAGGGTTGCGTCTGACAACCCTGGATTCTCATGTCTAGATCCTAGAGACCGGACCTTGGTGACCTTCCTGCAGCTGATCAGAGTGCGCAGCGGATCCTTCCGTGACGATCAGAGCGCAGCAGAAGTTTGGATTATCGCCGCAGCTCTTCCTCCCAGTCCCTCTCCTGTTTGGTTCTCGAGACCCCTCTTGCTGCTCGTGAGCACCTCACAGATTTTGTATATCTATTCATATGATGTACTTTTATATTTTCTGGTGATGTAATCTTCCTGTAATATTATATCACTCTCTGTGATAACCATGTACTTGTACTTTTCTGTTTGAATGTATATTACCACTGTGCTTCCGCACTTTGATTCTTGCCTGTACTAATTCTTAGCGTATATATGTGAGGGTATTTTTGACCTGTGTATATACGTCGCAGTGACGTCCCGTACCCGCCGGATCGAGGCGTCACATTACATGGTCCAAAATAATGCCTGTTGAACCATAAATTGGCACTTCTCTCAATTCAAAGTCAGATTCTTTTCTCTGCATCGAGCAAGAACTAGACTGAGATGGTAAGACATTCTGAGAAGGAATCTCCAAAGATAGAAAAATCGTCCATGAATACCTCGAGGAATCTTTTCACCATGTCGGGAAAAAATATTGAGCATGCATCGTTGGAATGTTGCAGGTGCATTGCACAACCCAAAGGGCTGTGTCACGCCTCGCTTCCCAAAATACGTGAAAACGGAGTCGCGACGAGAGTCGGCGACGTATATACGCGAGAAAAATACCCACGCACATACGCTAAGCCTAAAGTAACCTGAACAAGGCATAAAATCTACTATGATAAATCAATATTACTGCAATATGACGTATAAATATCTAACACAATGATAGCAGATGAATAAGGAAAGAAATGGAAACTGGACACGATATAAATAGAATCAAGAAATAACATGAATAAAAGAGAAAGAATACTTATAATCAAGAAAAGAGAGACTCCAGCTCCTCGTAACACATGTAATCCTCTCCAAATACCTGATCAGTAATAAATTAGCCACAGATCTGGATATGCAAATTTAGGAGTCAGAACTCCTAGTGAATGTGTAAGAATAAACTGGAAAGTGCATGTGCATATAACTGTGAGCATAAAAAAATTATATTTACCGGAATAAGAAATGATATGAATAAAGTAAATAAACAATAATATGGATAACACACAGTACAGTATGTATCCAGTTAGGTATTCAATCAGGTGTCTATCACAATCTATATATCAGGCGGGTAGAGTCAGTCAGTAGTAGAGTTAGATATCCAATCAGGTCAGGTATAATATCGGGTGTCCAACATACATGCATGTATCATGTAAAGACAATCAATTACAATACATTATGAATAGTTTATTATTATTAATATTATGCGGCGAACACCAATTGCCACCTGTAATAGACACATCCCATACTACGCCTATCACACGTGATAATCGGGGTTAAGTTATTGAAACTGATCGGTTGGAGACATTGTCTATGCTTTAGGTGGGTCCCGTACATACCCGGGATCACGACCCAGACTCCTGACGCTGAACCAGACCCTACCGCAAGGTAGTGAGGAACATGTACAAAAGGAACAAGAACAGGACGGAGTACCAGTCATCCCCCGGGAACCCTACAGTGGAACCCTCTTTCGGTTGCGTAACCTATATCCCAGGTCCACCCAAATACATACGTTGTCTCCTTCATCAATTTCCCCAATCCCAGTGTAAGTTGTTTATGGTCAATAAATGCGGAATTAAAAACTATTATGATGCAAACACAAAATCTTAACTAAACACCACGTATAACACAAGAGTGTAGCCGAATTCCCCGTGAAGGGCTCTGGACTAACTCCTCAAGATTCCTCTAAATAAGAGTTGAGGTGCCGCGTGGCTCTCTTGGTTGAATACAAGTGTTAGCAAACAATCCCAAGCATATATATCAATTAAGCACAAATGTATATCATGCATATAAAGATAAAGACAAGATAAGTATGCAAGATATAAAGACAAAGAGATAGAGAGTGAGCAATCGCAAACACAAGGGATTAGTTTCGAGGTTCGAGCACCCTTGCTCTACATTCCCGCCTTCGACACACGAAAGATTTCCACTATAAACCGATCCCACCGGATCACTCGGTGCCGCAACACCTACAAGGCGAATTCACACTTGAACTCCTTGGACTCTCTAGCCCGTACACACTGCAAGCCCACAAGCTCGCCGAGGCCGCACCTCAAACAACAAGTTCGCACTCGAACTCGAAACACCGCGAACACAACCGTCCGCCTCCTCAAAGTACAAAATGAAGTCTTTGGTGATCACAACACTTTGATCACCTAAAAATAATCTCACAAGAACACTCCTATAGAATGAATATGTCAATGGGTCCTCAAGTGTTTGTGAGAAAAACAAGAATGAGAGTGGTGGAGGAAAACTCAAGAAAATCACTTTTAAACACTCTTGATAAACTCTCCTTTTGATTGAAAATATTTGCTCTCAATTTAGTGGAGAAAAACCTCTTGAAAGAGTAGGAAAAACTGGCTCTAAAATCCACTAAAAATGTTTTTTAAAACAGCACCCAAACCCCCAAATTTATAGGGCTAGAAAAACTAGCCGTTGGGATCCAGGTGGCCTGTCGGTCGACCGTCCGGTCGACCGGCCAACGGTCATTTTTCAGACCGTTGAGCCAGCGGTCGACCGGCCGGTCGACCGTGGCTAGGATACAGAGAGCACTGCTCTCTGTCCGGTCGACCGGTTGGTCAACCGGGGCCTTTCCAGAGAACAGAGCTCTCTGGACGGTCGACTGGCCCTCCTGCCAGAACTGACTGTGCACGTATGTGCACATCGGTCGACCGCCCGGTCGACCGGCTGAAGCCAGATCAGAATTTCTGGGACAAAAAGTTAAGTCATTTTGGCTCAAATAAAATCTCATAAATTCACAGAAAATCTACAAAAATAGTTTTACCAATATACTTTGATAAACAAACATGCTTGCACAAAATCAAGGTATGTTATAAATAATTTGAACTATTTTTGTAACTTGAAAAAATTGATTCAAAACAAAAACTGTATTTTTCCAAAATGATTTTTTCAAAACTTCTCCAAATACAAAAACAAGATATTTAAACAACTTTTAAAGCATAGTGTGTATGGATATGATCCACTACACAAACATGATGAAATATCTATGTTTTTGACATTAAGCACTAAACATGATTTTGGTATAAACATATAAACTTGGAATACCAAAATCAAACCGGTATTTTTTCAAAATGAAAAGTCTTTTCTAAACTGAAAATTCTTTTATGAAAAGACAACTAAATCAAGAGTGTGTGTGTATAGATATACTTGAGCAATCCACCAACTATTCTATCCTTTACATTTTATCTAAAAACAAAATCTTCTAAAAAACAAACCTAGACACAAGTCTTCATGAAGTTTTCACTTGAAGTCTTCTCATCTTCTTGACTTGGTCCAAACACGATCCACACTCGATCACTAGCTCGATGGATCAAACCGTGTAAGCTCCAAAACTTGACTTTAAATCCTTTGTTGAAACTCTATACCTACTAAGATCTTGATCATGAATCTGTCACTAATTAAACACAAGATCATTAGTAAACATAACTACATGAGTTGATCATCATCAAAACTAGAGTGATGGGCCTTCGGGCCAACAATCTCCCCCTTTTTGATGATGACAAAACTCATGAAGTTATATATGCATGGATTAAAGTAAAGCTTTAAAGAAGCTCCCCCTTAACGCATGCATAAACAATAAATAATAAATATGGCAATGAAGCACATAAACATGTATGCAAATGTATGGAGATAAACATGCTAACAAGCGTAAAACAAATCAAATTCTTTTCTCCTATTTGCAATACAAAACATATATGCATAAACATAAATACTTCTCCCCCTTTAATAATAAAGTAAGGAAAACATGCATATACATCTCAAATACTTCTCCCCCTTTTTGTCAATCATCAACAAAGGGGTTAAAGTAAAAACAAAAATTTTCTCCCCCTTTTTGTCATAAACAAAGAGATCAATAAGGGGTAAAATCACTAAAAGGTTATATGCGATATACATTCATGAAGAGGAAGACGCTAAGTTAGCTTCCCTACATATATGCATTACATGAAAGAGGGATGACAAGCCCTAATTCACATAACACATAATCTGTAATGCATAAGAGGAGATGTGAAGCTCGCCCTACACACGTGTATCACATAAAGAAGAGTTGTCAAGCTCCTCAATACAAGATACACTCAACATGAATCTATATGTAGAAGAGATGTTAAGCTCTCCTTGCATATAAGAAATACAAATAAAAAATGTTTTGATTTTTCATATTCAAACAAAATTTTGAATTTTTCTTAATAAAACAAATTTTGAGATATTTAGTAAATCAAATTTTAAGATATCAAAATTTTTAAAGGTATCAGAGCTCTTGTAAAACAATCAATTTTTAAGATACCAAATTGTAAATAATCATTATTGTAAATAAACATTACAAATTTTTAATTTTTCTTAAATCAACATATTGATACCAATTGAAAAATCATGCATAAGCTTTATTAAAATGTCAATTGAGATACCAATTGAAAATAAAGTTTTAGATCAAGCTTAGCATAAACTAATTATGTGCTTTAAATATATATGTATACCAATTGTAAATCAAGCACACGAAAATCATATATATGTATGAGAAATAGAATACCAAAAAAAATTGATATTATTCGAAATTGAAAGCATACATATATATAAACAAAATATGAGTATATACAAAAATATCAATTGAGATACCAATTGAAAATAACAATGTAAATCATGTATATAACTCATAACCTACCACCCTTCATATGCTCAAGATAAAAGATTTTCAATGAAGCATACAAGGCATAATCGCCCATCCATCCGCCCATCAAGGGATAGGAAGGGGTTTCACAAAAAGGTTTGAAAATATTTTTATAGTGAAAACACTACCAAATGAAGAATAATAACTAGTTAAAGATAATTTTTGAAAACTAGTTAAAGATCCTTCAAAAATATGAAATCATATGTTTTTTCATGAATCATACCAAATACACAAGAGTTGACACTCAAAATCGATAAAGCTCAAAAAGAATCATGAAACAAAGTCATGAATAAACAAATAAAGTGTGAGTGTACAAGAATCATGTGTTTAGCATTTTCCATGAAAATAATCAATGAAGCTCAAAACACAAATATCATTTTATCAAACAAAAACATGAAAATTTATTTTTCATTAAAACAATAAACTTCAAGGTATATGTATGATTTATCCAAAACTAACAATATGCATACATATCCCAAACATAAAAGAGTCTATTAAATAATTTGCATGAAGGCAAGAGACTCACGGGTACACATGTATATTTATTAGTTGTGAATACAAATTACATATACATGAAGTAAAACATGAAAATTGGCAAAACATGTATAAATGAGAGAATAATCAAACTAGTTTATACATGTGCATAAAGTGAGTACAAATGATCATGAAGTGCAAACATATATAAATCAATTTGTTGTTCACTATTTGTACATGTATAAATACAAGTTTTGATAAAAACTACATTTAAACTAGTCTTTACCACATGAAGCACAAAACATGAACATGCTAAAAATATCAACTATGAACAAGCATGTAAATAAAATAGGAGTTTTAGAAATAGTTACCAAACTAGGGAACTATGTTCCAAATCTCCAAACATGGTGGTTGTCCCACCAAACCTCCTTGATAGTGATGCATCAAAAATGTGTCCATCATGTCCATGTGCATCCACCATTAAGGCACCAATCTCTCACGTCTTGTGAGAGCCCTCACCTACATCAAAAACACAAGGTGGGAATTTTGGTACCCATTTTCTTTTGGGTCTTTGGGGGTTAGTCTTGTAAGGAACCCAAACATTTTCTTGTTAGCAAAATTTAAAGCATTTATCTTATCATAACAAAATTTTGCCAAATGGCCTTTGCGGCCACAATGTGTACACTTGTACACCCTAGCATGCTTATGTGTGTGAGTGTGGTCATGACGTGCAACATAAGCATGATGAGAATGATGTGCATGAATATTTGGAGTTTGTTTCTTTGAAAACAAGGACTCCAATCTAGTGTGGTTAAATGCACATGTGCTCAAAGTAGAGCTCAAACAATTAATTTTATTTTTCAAGAATTCCATCTCATTAGTGGTGGCATGTAAAGTATGATGAGAAATAGAATCATTTTTCTTTTTCTTAGAAACTTTTTCTTTTCTTTTTCAATCATTTTTCTTTTAAAGAAGTGTTTTCTTGCAAAGCAATTTCTTTTTGTTTTTCCACCAAGATAATTTCATTTTTCAAAAGCATATTTCCTTCACATAAATCATTCAATTTAGACATCAAGAAAAATATTTCATTTTTCAAAATTTCATTTTCTTTTTCAAAGCATGCAACTTTATTTTTAAAAGAATTATTTTCATTTAACATGCAATCATATTTTTTTTCAAATTTTTATTATCTTTTCTAAGCATGTCATATTTCTATAATAGTTGTTGACAAAATGAAGCAAGTTCATCATATGACATGTCATTATCTTCATCTACCTCGGATTCGGTAGTTACCTCAAGGGGGTTATCCCCTTGGACCATATAGCACAAGTTGGAGGTGTCACTTCCAACATCCGAGTAGCTTCCCGTATAATATAGATCTTTTTCGCCAAGGGAGATGAGGGTGTTCCATGCTACAAAAGCCGAATCAATGTTAGAAACCCTAGATAAATAATCATCATTTAGGGTTGATTTTATAGCATGAAGGGCTTTTGCATTAGCCTCAAAATTATTGCCATTTAAACAATATGAATTTTTAGTGATGGCAAAATAGACATGAATGCCTAGGGCTTTGAGGTACAAAGACATCTTAACCTTCTAAATTGGATGTTAAGAATGTCAAAAGTGGGAGGTGACATGAAATCCATGGTGTGTGTACAAATATTGTGATTAGCCTAAAAAGAGGATCTTTAACTCTAGGTTGTAAGACCCAAATCAAGAGCACTTGGCTCTGATACCAATTGTAAATCACCTAGAGGGGGGTGAATAGGTGATGGCTAATCTAATGGTCACTAAATGCGGAATTAAAAACTATATGATGCAAACACAAAATCTTAAACTAAACACCACGTATAGCACAAGAGTGTAGCCGAATTCCCCGTGAAGGGCTCTGGACTAACTCCTCAAGATTCCTCTAAATAAGAGTTGAGGTGCCGCGTTGGCTCTTTTAGTTGAATACAAGTGTTAGCAAACAATCCCAAGCATATATATCAATAAGCACAAATGTATATCATGCATATAAAGACAAAGACAAGATAAATATGCAAGATATAAAGACAAAGAGATAGAGAGTGAGCAATCGCAAACACAAGGGATTAGTTTCGAGGTTCGAGCACCCTTGCTCTACATCCCCGCATTCGACACACGAAGGATTTCCACTATAAACCGATCCCATCGGATCACTCGGTGCCGCAACACCGACAAGGCGAGTTCACACTTGAACTCCTTGGACTATCTATCCCGTACACACCGCAAGCCCACAAGCTCGCCGAGGCCGCACCTCAAACAACAAGTTCGCACTCGAACTCGAAACACCGCGAACACAACCGTCCGCCTCCTCAAAGTACAAAATGAAGTCTTTGGTGATCACAACACTTTGATCACCTAAAAACAATCTCACAAGAACACTCCTATAGAATGAATATGTCAATGGGTTGCTCAAGTGTTTGTGAGAAAAACAAGGATGAGAGTGGTGGAGGAAAACTCAAGAAAATCACTTTAAAACACTCTTGATAAACTCTCCTTTTGATTGGAAATATTTGCTCTCAATTTAGTGGAGAAAAACCTCTTGAAAGAGTAGGAAAAATTAGCTCTAAAATCTACTAAAAATGTTTTTTAAAACAGCACCCAAACCTCCAAATTTATAGGGCTAGAAAAAACTAGCCGTTGGGATCCAGGTGGCCTGTCGGTTGACCGTCCGGTCGACCGGCCAACGGTCATTTTTCAGACCGTTGAGCCAGCGGTCGACCGTGGCTAGGATACAGAGAGCACTGCTCTCTGTCCGGTCGACGGTCGGTCGACCAGAGAGCAGAGCTCTCTGGACGGTTGACCGGGTCGGTCGACCGGCCCTCCTGCCAGAACTGGCTGTGCACGTCTGTGCACATCGGTCGACCGCCCGGTCGACTGGCTGAAACCAGATCAGAATTCTAGGACAAAAAGTTAAGTCATTTTGGCTCAAATAAAATCCCATAAATTCACAGAAAATCTATAAAAATAGTTTTACCAATATACTTTTATAAACAAACATGCTTGCACAAAATTAAGGCATGTTACAAATAATTTGGACTATTTTTGTAACTTGGAAAAATTGGCTCAAAACAAAAACTGTATTTTTTCAAAATGATTTTTCCAAAACTTCTCCAAATACAAAAATAAGATATTTAAACAACTTTTAAAGCATAGTGTGTATGGATATGATCCACTACACAAACATGATGAAATATCTATGTTTTTGACATTAAACACTAAACATGGTTTTGGTAAAAACATATAAACTTGGAATACCAAAAATCAAACAGGTATTTTTTCAAAATGAAAAGTCTTTTCTAAACTGAAAATTCTTTATGAAAAGACAACTAAATCAAGAGTGTGTGTGTATAGATATACTTGAGCAATCCACCAACTATTCTATCCTTTACATTTTATAAAAACAAAATCTTCTAAAAACAAACCTAGACACAAGTCTTCATGAAGTCTTCACTCGAAGTCTTCTCATCTTCTTGACTTGGTCCAAACACGATCCACACTCGATCACTAGCTCGATGGATCAAACTGTGTAAGCTCCAAAACTTGACTTTAAATCTTTATTGAAGCTCCACACCTACTAAGATCTTGATCATGAATCTGTCACTAATTAAACACAAGATCATTAGTAAATATAACTACATAAGTTGATCATCATCAAAACGAGAGTGATGGGCCTTCGGGCCAACAGTTTAATGTCATGTTATTAGTTTATCAAGATTATTTAATGTGCATGTTATTTAGATTACTGGGACAACTTGGTGATAGTCACGGTAATCACGCTAACATGTGTAATCAGGATACTGATATAACAGGATATATAATGTCAGTGAACATGATACCGGTATAACAGGACATGTAACATGTATAACATGAGGGTGTTGATACCGTATACAATATTTCCTAGCAATTATGGTAACACAGATAATATAGTTATCAGATAAATGTCATGTATAATTGATTAGTCTACAATTCTGCATTATTATATCACATTTTCTCACCGAGTTATGAATAAAAAGTCGGTCTAAACCGTGTTTTGGTCTCTCTTGCAGATAATCAAGACAAGGAGGGTAAAAGGGTAATAAGAGCTTAATTAACCCCATTTCGGGTAATTAATTCCGAAATTCTTAGAGACCAAGTAAGGGAACATCTAGAAGATGCATTAAACCTAGACCCTTGTGCACGTCAGACGAATATTCAGGCGAAAATACCAGAATTGGGATATACCATGAAGATCCTTGAAGATATAGCAAGATCCTCGCCAAAACTAGAGAGTTAACTCCCTGGTTTTGCCGCGGATTCGCGGCAATAGCCACGGGTCCGTGGCAATTTGGTGGGGCCACGCGTCAATCTTCGACGCGTGGCCCCGTCTCGTCTTCTAGAACCCTCCTGCGCCTATATAAACCCCTGCAGACGCCCAAAACGAAGCAGTTTTTGATTTTAGGCTAGGATTTTTATGTTTAGTGTAGGGTAGTATAGGTGTACTTCCTTTCTTTTCTTTTGTATTTTCATTTCCTTTTAGATCTTGTAGTAGGGCAGAGAGATTCATAGAGAGATAGAGAGGGATTGATGTACTAGATGGTGACAATCTATGTAAAGGTGTCTCCTTTCTTCTCCAATGTAATCTTCTCCATCTTCTACATGATGCTTGGCTAACTTTTCTTCTCATGGCAATCTAACTACTAACCACTAACATCTAACCACTTACTTGATAATCCACATGAATCTAATAGCCTCTACAAGGCCTTGCTCTTGCAAGAGCCATTGATGGCCATGATGATAGATTCTAACATTCTAACATTTCTAACACCTAACCCACTAACTTGCTAACTTGCAATGTCTTCTTTATTTCATACTCATCTCTAATCGGTTTTGATGATTTAATAGTAGCTCGCAACTTGATATGTTGCATGGATATGTTGTTTGAATGTAGAAGAACAATCTTATGGGCTATGCTCTGTATCGTCTCTTGAAGCCAAGGACTAGTGATGACCAAGGATCCATGTCAGGCAACTATCACTAAGAGGTTAGCATGGTTAGTGGAGCAATTAGTAGTTAGTAGCCATGAGTTTTCTTTCATAGTTTTCTTCTCGCTTTTTTACTTTGCTTTAAAAATCATTTTCAAAATCTTTTATCATTTTCTCATTGTTGTTTTCACCATTTCTTAGTTCACCTTTGTTCTATTTTTATTTGTTTTTCAAACCACTTCTCCTTGTTTTCACATCGCCGTTTTCATCGCCTTCTCCACCTTTCACTTCTAGATTTCTTTTCTTTTTTTCTTTTCTAATTTTTTAACAAAGAAGAACTTGTTAACATAACACGTGAACGGACTGTTAATGCCTCTATCGCCTCCCGTCCATGTGGATTCGACCCGTTGAGCCAATGCTATAACGGAAGTATCAAGGGAACATTAGCACACATACGAGCTTTTACATTAATTTTACAAAACACACATTTCGAGTGCTAGTTCCGCCCGATCAAATTTTTAGCGCCGTTGCCGGGAACGGGAATGGTTTTGATTTCACGTATTTGTTAACATTTTCTTCTCTATTTTGGTGTGCAGGGCAATTTATACAGATTCTTTGTATTGTAGAAGGCTACTCTTGCTTACCTCTCCCTGCTCTAAAAAGCAAAAATCTTGCTTCTTACACTTTGCCGCGGAAATCAAAGCAAAGTCGCGCAAGCGCGGCAATTTTGTGGCAATTGTATTTTGTCTTTTGCAGGGACTTTGCAAGTTGCATATATTGTTATATTCTGCTGCCAATTATCTGTTTTGATTGCCTTCATACTGTAATAAATTAAAAAACTAAAATACGATATTTGGACCTTTTAAAACGGTTTAGACATTTGCATTTAGGCACGTGTCAATCAATTCCAATATATTGTATTTTGTTCTGTTGTTGTGATCTGGATTGAGGTGTACATATGGCATTGCATATAGCATAGGATAAACACGTGGGTGATTTATCGCTTTGTGTTATATTCTTGTCTATATTGCACACTGCACGAATTGAAATTAAGAGCAAAACCCATACAAGATAAGGTAAGGATTTCATCACCCTTCCTTAGCCCGAAAATCACCTCCCCACTCACACAATCCAAGCCCTAATAAAAATTGCTAGACGTTGGCCCCTAGGGATACCTCGGACTCATTAAGAGATTGACCGAGGGTGAAACTTGTTTTGAATCTTACTCTGGTGAAATCGGTGTCTAAGGTTGGGGATTAAGAGGTTACGTCTCGAAGATACCGTGGTTTGGCGTAATTAAGGCCCGTTGCTTACACACGGATACCTCCCATCATATTTTGCACCTACCTGGCCGATTAGCTTGTGGTCGAATTCAAGCAACAACCTCCCCCGGGTAATCGACCAGTTAGGAGTCGTCTAGGTCTAGGTCAACCTTAACATAAGCTTAGTTTTGATTTTTTTCTTTTTTTTTTTTTTGTTTGTTGGTTGCTTTTTCTTTTTTGTTTGTGATTGTTTGTGAAATGGAATTCAACAATAACAATTCTTTCAATCCTAAAATGAATCCATATTTCACACCGACCCTATTTGTTTCGGATAATTCCAA
The DNA here is from genome assembly GCA_038442645.1 of Agave tequilana. Taxonomy (NCBI): domain Eukaryota; kingdom Viridiplantae; phylum Streptophyta; class Magnoliopsida; order Asparagales; family Asparagaceae; genus Agave; species Agave tequilana. Next base: position 84,412 of record JAVJIF010021364.1, read on the forward strand.
CCCGGTTTTTCATAATATGAACCAACCAAATACACCGAGTTGGACTTATCCGAATCAATACAACTCATACCCACGATCTTATGACTATAATTTCCAAAATAATTTTAACTCTTCACAGAGTCAATGAGGATTCACCTTCCCGAGTTAAATTTTTAATTCCCTTGTTGATCGACGGGGAACTAGCACTCAAAAATGCGTATTATGTAAAATTGATGAAAAGCTCGAATGTGCTAATGTACCCTCGATACTTCCGTTATAGCATTGGCTTAACGGTCGAATCCACAGGGAAGGGAGGCGATAGAAGCATTAACAGTTTCTATTCCCGTTATTTGTTAACAGTTCTTCTTTGTTAAAAGAATGAAAAAGAAGTGAAAAGAAAGAAAAGGAAACTCAGAATGTGGTAGGTGAGGAGAGCGATGAAAACGTCGATGTAAAAATCAAGAAGATGGAACAAAGGTAAACTAAGAGGATGGTGAAAACATCGATAGACAAATAGTAAAAGAAGCTTGGAAATTGTTTCTAAAACAAAAGAAAAGAAAACTCATGGCTACTAACTACTAAGTGCTCCACTAACCATGCTAACCTTTTCGAGATAGTTGCCTCACATTTGATCCTCGGCCATCACAATCCTTGGCTCCAAGAGACGATACAAAGCATGGCTCATGGATGGTTCTTTACATTCAAAACATTGCAACAAGAACAAGCTAATATAAGCATCACTCATTACACTACTAGCATGAAATAAAAGAGCATGAAATAAAAGAGAGTTAGCTTGGTTAGAAAGTTAGGAAGTTAGCAAGTTAGATGTTAGAACCCATCATCTTTGGCCATCAATGACTCTTGCAAGAACAAGGCCTTGTAGAGGCAACCCGATTCATGTGAATTATCAAGTAAGTGGTTAGATGGTTAGTGGTTAGTAGTTAGATTGCCATGAGAAGAAAAGTTAGCAAGAAATCATGTAGAAGATGAAGGAGATTACATTGGAAGAGAAAGGAGGCATCTTTACATAGAGTGTCACTCTCTATTACATCAATCCCTTACTTTCTCTCTAGAAATCACTCAGCCCTACTACAATGATCTAAGAAAAAGAAATGAAAATACAAGAAATGAAGAACACTCACCTACACTACTCCTAAAATCTGCACCTACTCCTAAAAACGAAAACTGCTTGCGTTTTGGCCAGAGGCAGGGGTATTTATAGGCCTCAGAAGCATCCAGAAGACGAGACGGGGCCACGCGTCGAAAATCGACGCGTGGCTCCACTACTTTGCCGCGGAAACGCGGCTATTGCCGCGTTTTCGCGGCAATAGTAGGGAGATGGGTCCCTGGATTTCTTCCGGGCTCCGTCTGGCTTCGAGAATGTGCAGGGTATATGCTGTTTCTGGTAATTCGCCCGAATATTCGTCTGACATGTGCAGGAGGTTAGGTTCAATGAATCTTCTAGATAATCCTTGGCTTGGCCTCCAAGTAATGCGGGATTAATTACCATAAATGGGAAGAATTAGGCTCTTATTCTATTTTTGCCCTTGGACTTTGGATCTACCTGCAATAAAGACCAAAACACGATTTAGACCGACAATTTATTCATAAATCGGTGAGAGAATGCGATATAATAATGCATAATCGTAGACTAATCACATGTCCACCGTGTCCACCTTGTTCACAATTTACACAATATTCATTCCCCGATTGCGCTTCCTATACTCCTTTTTCTGGACTTCCCATTGAAGAAAAATCCGAGTTAAAAAAGAGCATAGAAGCCAACCTACAAGAGGCCGAGCGATAACTTCAGAGAATGATGGCCTCTCCAATTTCACAATATTTTCAAGAGTCTTACTCAGTTCCACCTCCTCATAATGAACAACCATCTACCATGAAGACGAGTAAGGAACTCTTATGTGAGTCCAAACTTCAATCTCAAAACATGTTGGACTCACAATCTTCACTATCTTTTCAAAACTAAGATTCCTATACTCCCTTTCTAGAACATCCACTTGCAGAAAAATCAAGTCTAAAAAAGAGTATAGAAATCTTGCAGGAGTCCGCATTACAATTTCAAAATCTTCTTCTCAGTCTATTGATAGGTTGGAAACACAATTAAATCAATTGGTCAACATTTATATGAATAAGGAAACTCTCTCTTATCAACCTTTGACCAATCCAAATATCTCTAAATCTATCAATTTGACCCATGACTCTTGTTGTTTTGGAAACCAAGATTCCTACACTCCTTTTCTAGAACAACACCTGAAGATACATCACATCTAGAAAAGAGTATAGAAGTCTTGCAAGAGTCTGTGTGATTGTGTGATTTTACCTGCACACAAAATATAGAATTTCAGATTTAAGAATAGGATGTGCAAGGTGCTCAATACTACCGCTATAGCAAGTGGCTATGCGGGTCGTGATCCACAGGGAGGGACTAGCGATGGAAGCTTATTTAGTAAGTTCTCTCTTTTTTTATTTATAATGTTATTTACAATGATATTTACAATGAAGAAGTGTGAAAAGATTGGGAATGGTGATTTACACTAAAATTAAAAGAAAGAAAATTAAAAACTAAAAACCTACTTACCTCTTCGGCGTCTGCTTACCTTGGAACCGTGTCAATGATGTACCTTTCTTGAAGGCGAACGAAGCATGGAATATGAAATCTTCCCTATTCCGATCTATACTACAAATAAAAGGCGAGCTATACTACCATGGAAATAGATATTCATCACAATAAATCATCAACAGCTCTCGCAAGGAGAAGGCAACTTCGAAGCTCTTGGTTTCATATGGATCCACAAATACAAAAGAGGGAAACAAAAACAAAACAAGAATAGAAAAAAGAAACAAACTTCGATTTGATTCAATTAACAATGAAGAAAAGATTACTTACACCGATGTCACCTCAGTACAAGCTTGATCTCCTTCCTCCATGAAAGTATCCTCTCCTCTTAGTTACATAAAAAAATAAAATTATATAAAAGAAAACTAAAACAAACCTAAGTTACAATCTACAAATTAGAGAGAATCTAAAGAAAAACCCTAAGCTCGTTTCTGTACTTGAGCTTCTGAGATCTGCCCTTCCTCTGTTGCTATGCAGGGGTATTTATAGGAGAAAACCAGAGGATAAGAAGGTTATGAAGATAAGAGGAGCAAAATATCTCTGAATTTGAATTCTTCTTTTATCTCCAAACTTGTTTTGACTTATCCCTAGAAGTTAAAATCTGTCCTGCAACTTGTTATCATGTTGATCACTACAAATGGCTTATCTGCTGACTGAATTTGAAAGTTTGATCAACATAAGAGTTGTAGTCCTTAAAATCTTCTTTCTGGAGCATCTTGAATTATCGAATTTCAATATCTGCAGCAAAAGTTATGATCTGAACACTAAAACGTGTACAGTCTGAATCCGAATTTTTTTGAACGATTTTTATCTTTAAACTCTTCTTCTTTTATCTTTAGGCTTGTCTTGCAAGCAACTAGGGTTGAGTAGAAGTCCATCCTTTTCCTCTTTTTTAGCAATTAGGAGTTCTTTCTTATCCTTCCTTTTCTTCACTTAGATTTTAAATAAAGAGTTTAAAAATCTAAGTTTAGATTAGGTTAGATAATATGAAACTTCTAAATTACTACAACTTTTGCACATGGGCTTGCACATGGGTTTTTTGGGCTTCTGGGCTTCAGTTAGGCTTTATTCTTTTATTTAAATAATTACTCAAGACCTGCACACATTAAATAATAAAACACTAGTAATAGTGCATAATTATAGGAATAAATAGGGAAATATGATAGTAAATGTAGTGATAAATATGCATTTTTTACTACCTATCACTGTGCTAAAATTTCAAAAAATTTCTACCGAGTCTATCAATAGGTTGGAAATACAATTGAGTCAATTGGTTAGCATTTATA